>JAHIAM010013753.1:0-15254 GCA_021605205.1 Aegilops longissima
TGATCATGTAGTTGGCATCGTATTTGTGGCAAAGCCACCATTCATAATTCTTTCATACATGTCACTCATGAGTCATTGCACATCCCGGTACACTGCCGGAGGCATTCATATAGACTCATATTTTGTTCTAAGAATCGAGTTGTAATTTTTGAGTTGTAAGAAAATAAAAGTGTGATGATCATCATTATTAGAGCATTGTCCCAGTGAGAGACTATGATTCCCCCACAAGTCGGGATGAGACTCCGGACGAAAAAAAAGAGGCCATAAAAAAGAGAAAAGGCCCAACCGAAAAAAACAAAAAAATGAGAGAAAAAGAGAGAAGGGACAATGCTACTATCCTCTTACCACACTTGTGCTTCAAAGTAGCACCATGATCTTCATGATAGAGAGTCTCTTATTTTGTCACTTTCATATACTAGTGGGAATCTTTACATTATAGAACTTGGCTTGTATATTCCAATGATGGGCTTCCTCAAAATGCCCTAGGTCTTCGTGAGCAAGCGAGTTTGATGCACACCCACTTAGTTTATTTTGTTGAGCTTTCAAATGCTTATAGCTCTAGTGCATCCGTTGCATGGCAATCCCTACTCATTCTCATTGATATCTATTGATGGGCATCTCCATAGCCCGTTGATACGCCTAGTTGATGTGAGACTATCTTCTCCCTTTTTATCTTCTACACAACTACCCTTCTATTCCACTATAGTGCTATATCCATGGCTCACGCTCATGTATTGCGTGAAGATTGAAAAAGTTTGATAATGTCAAAAGTATGAAACAATTGCTTGGCTTGTCATCGGGGTTGTGCATGATTTAAATACTTTGTGTGGTGAAGATAGATCATAGCCAGACTATATGATTTTGTAGGGATAACTTTCTTTGGCCATGTTATTTTGAGAAGACATAATTGCTTTGTTAGTATGCTTGAAGTATTATTATTTCTATGTTAATATGAAATTTTGTCTTGAATCTTTTGGATCTGAATATTCATACCACAATTAAGAAGAATTACATTGAAATTATGCCAACTAGCATTCCACATCAAAATTTTGTTTTATCATTTACCTACTCGAGGCGAGCAGGAATTAAGCTTGGGGATGCTTGATCGTCTCCAATGTATCTATAATTTTGATTGTTCCATGCTATTATATTACCTGTTTTGAATGATTATGGGCTTTATTATTCACTTTTATATTACTTTTGGGACTAACCTATTAACGGAGGCCCAGCCCATATTCTTTGTTTTATTGCTGTTTGATATTTGAGGAAAAGGAATATCAAGCGAGTCCAAGCGGAATGAAACCTTGGCAGCGTGATTTTTGGAAGAATATGATCACGGAGACTTGGAGTTCGTCGAGAAGATCCTCGAGGCAGCCACGAGATAGGAAGCGCGCCCCTCTTCAGGCGGCGCCCCCATCTCGTGGGCCTCGAGCTCCCCGACAAACTTCTTTCGCCTATATAGTCCACGTGCCTAAAACATCCACGGAGAAGATAGATCGGGAGTTCGCCACGCAAGCCTCTGTAGCCACCAAAAACCTCTCGGGAGCCCGTTCGGCACCTGCTGGGAGGAGGATCCTTCACGGTGGCCATCTTCCTCATCCGGCGCTCTCCATGGCGAGGAGGGAGTAGTTCACCCTCGGGGCTGAGGGTATGTACCCGATAGCTATGTGTTTGATCTCTCTCTCTCTCTCTCTCTCTCTCTCTCTCTCTCTCTCTCTCTCTCTCTCTCTCTCTCTCTCTCGTGTGTTCTCTCGTGTTCCCTCTATGGCACAATCTTGATGTATCGAGCTTTGCTATTGTAGTTGGATCTTATGATATTTCTCCCCCTCTACTCTCTTGTGATGAATTGAGTTTCCCCTTTGAAGTTATCTTATCGGATTGAGTCTTTTATGAGAACACTTGATGTATGTCTTGCCGTGTTTATCTGTGGTGACAATGGGATATCATGTGCCTCTTGATGTATGTTTTGGTGACCAACTTGCGGGTTCCGCATATGAACCTATGCATAGGTGTTGGCACACGTTCTTGACTCTCCGGTAGAAACTTTGGGGCACTCTTTGAAGTACTTTTATGTTGGTTGGATGAATCTGAGATTGTGTGATGCATATCATATAATCATGCCCACGGATACTTGAGGTAACAATGGAGTATCTAGGTGACATTAGGGTTTTGGTTGATTTGTGTCTTAAGGTGTTATTCTAGTGAGAACTCTTTAATAGATCGATCCGAAAGAATAACTTTGAGGTGGTTTCGTACCCTACCATAATCTCTACGTTTGTTCTCCGCTATTAGTGGCTTTGGAGTGACTCTTTGTTGCATGTTGAGGGATTGTTATATGATCTATCTATGTTATTATTGTTGAGAGAACCTGCACTAGTGAAAGTATGAACCCTAGACCTTGTTTCCTATCATTGCAATACCGTTTACGCTCACTTTTATCATTAGTTACCTTGCTGTTTTTATTATTTCAGATTACAAATACCTTTATCTACTATCTATATTGCACTTGTATCACCCTCTCTTGGCGAACTAGTGCACCTATACAATTGCCATTGTATTGGGTGTGTTGGGGACACAAGAGACTCTTTGTTATTTAGTTTGCGAGGTTGTTTGTGAGAGACCATCTTCATCCCTCGCCTCCACGGATTGATAAACCTTAGGTCATCCACTTGAGGAAATTTGCTCTTGTCCTACAAACACTGTGCACTTGCGGGCCCAACAACGTCTACAAGAAGAAGGTTGCGTAGTAGACATCAGTGTGTAACTATGGAGGGGGGCACCACACACGGCTAAAAGATCAACTTGTGTGTCTATGGGGTGCCCCCTCCCGTATCTCAAGGAGGAGGGAGGGAGGCCGGCCGGCCCTAGAGGCGCGCAAGGAGAGAGTCCTACTAGGAATCCAAGTGCTAGTAGGATTCCACTTGGTGGAAGGGGGG
Source organism: Aegilops longissima (assembly GCA_021605205.1). Taxonomy (NCBI): domain Eukaryota; kingdom Viridiplantae; phylum Streptophyta; class Magnoliopsida; order Poales; family Poaceae; genus Aegilops; species Aegilops longissima. Next base: position 2,937 of record JAHIAM010013753.1, read on the forward strand.
AATAAGGAAGGAGAGGGAGAGGGAGAGGGAAAGAGGGGTCGCACCCCCTGCCCTTGTCCTATTTGGACTCCCCTTGGGGGGGCCACCTCCTGGGTGCTGCCCTCTCTCTCCCCTAAGGCCCATTACTTCCCCGGGGGGGTTCCGGTAACCCCTCCGGCACTCCAGTTTTACCCGAAACTATCCGGAACACTTAAGGTGTCCGAATAACATTGTCCAATATATCAATCTTTATGTCTCGACCATTTCAAGACTCCTCGTCATGTCCGTGATCTCATCCGGGACTCCGAACAACCTTCAGTACATCAGATCACATAACTCATAATACAAATCGTCATCGAACGTTAAGTGTGCGGACCCTACGGGTTCGAGAACTATGTAGACATGACCGAGACACATCTCCAATCAATAACCAATAGCGGAACCTGGATGCTCATATTGGTTCCTACATATTCTACGAAGATCTTTATCGATCAAACCGCATAACAACGTACGTGGTTCCCTTTGTCATCGGTATGTTACTTTCCCGAGCTTCGATCGTCGGTATCCACATACCTAGTTCAATCTCATTACCGGAAAGTCTCTTTACTCGTTCCGTAATGCATCATCCTGCAACTAACTCATTAGTCACATTGCTTGCAAGCCTTATAGTGATGACATTACTGAGAGGGCCCAGAGATACCTCTCCGATACACGGAGTGACAAATCCTAATCTCAATCTATGCCAACTCAACAAACACCACCGGAGACACCTATAGAGCATCTTTATAATCACCCAGTTACGTTGTGACGTTTCATAGCACACTAAGTGTTCCTCCGGTATTCGGGAGTTGCATAATCTCATAGTCATAGGAGCATGTATAAGTCATGAAGAAAGCAATAGCAATAAACTAAATGATCATAGTCCTAAGCTAACGTATGGGTCTTGTCCATCACATCATTCTCTAATGATGTAAGCTCGTTCATCAAATGAGAACAGATGTCTATGGCTGGGAAATTTAACCATCTTTGATAAACGAGCTACTCAAGTAGTGGCATACTAGGGACACTCTATTTGTCTATGTATTCACACATGTACTAAGTTTCCGGTTAATACAATTCTAGCATGAATAATAAACATTTATCATGATATAAGGAAATATAAATAACAACTTTATTATTGCCTCTAGGGCATATTTCCTTGAGATAGGGGGTCCTTCCCACACGACCGAAACTATCGGGGATAGGAGCCTTGATGCATCTGATTATCCTATATAACCGTTTATGATATCTCGAATATCCCAAAAGCTTCATCCTACTACTCGTTTGTGCTCGCATTTCCATCGCAGTCGGAGTTTTGTGGTTTTACCTAAATCCAGGAAGATTCCAGGCATGGGAGTTTTCTAGGCAGATTCAAGGCACGGGAGTTTTACGATGCCTGGCACATCACAGACAGTTCATGATTATAAACCGTGTATGAAAGTAGACAATCACACACATTTAGTTTTCCCTTTTGTATCGACGATGTCGACATCACACACGCTTTACAAGCGGCAGCTGTGTGCATTGTTACTACGTTTCCTCTCCGTGAACCGTGTCGGATTAAGATGTATATCGTGCATGCTGTGCTCTATTAACCGTGTGCGCCGTAATGACCTACACACCCTAATTTCGCCCTAATTTAATTGCTTCTATTTAAAATTGTACCTAATTTAAACTTGAAAGTAGGCTTTAGCTTTATTCATATCCATCAGGTTCAAACAACCAATGTGTTATTCGATTCATAGGTACATATGTTTAAGAATTACATAAGCACCAAATAAAGAATGATGAACCAAGGTTCTATACTTCTAGTATTACAGGATGGTAAAGAAAGAGCGAGACATTCGGTTCTTGAACAAGGTGAAGCGGAATGGCCTATTGTGATCTCTGGATGCGAAGGCATGCGGGACTCTAATCAACCCCTTGTGATGGTCGGCCGCCAATCATGTAGTTTGAGAGGTAATCTTGAGTAAACTGCCTCGGGATCCTTTGCAAAGGGAAAAGATTGAGACATTGTCATCTACGCCCAACTCATTACAGGCGGTAAAAAGAAGGCTACAAGGTTCTTACTTACCATCCTGCAGTTCCTTTGTTGTCTTGCATAAAGTGTAAACAAATAGTTCGATTGGCGTCTTTGGACCCATTTTAATAACAATATTTATCGGTTTCTTCACTTGATGCTTGTTCATGAATATCTCATTGCCCCGAGAAAGATTGAAGTGTGGAACTTTGGCAATGATATATGTACCTAAAAGTGTTGGGGAGCATGTAATTTCAAAATATTTCCTACGATCACGCATAAGATCTATCTAGGTGATGCATAGCAATGGCGGGGAGAGTGTATCCACGTACCCTCGTGGCTGAAGCGGGCGTTTTATCAGCGGTTGATGTAGTCATCGTCTTCACGATCCGACCGATCCTAATGTGGCGTCTGGCGCCTCCGTGTTCAGCTGCGTTCACTTGATGGTGTCCCTCGTACTCTTGATCGGTTGAGGTGAGGAGAGTTCCATCAGCATGGCGGCGTGGCGGCGGTGATTGAGGAGTCCCGGATTAGGGGGTGTCGGATAGCGAACTCTCACGTTGGCGGACTCTGGACTATGAAGATACAAGATTGAAGACTTCGTCCGTGTCCGGATAGGACTTTCCTTGGCGTGGAAGGCAAGCTTGGCGATCGGATATGTAGATCTCCTACCATTGTAACCGACTCTGTGTAACCCTAACCTATCCGGTGTCTATATAAGCCGGAGGTTTTAGTCCGTGGGGCGAACAACAATCATACCATAGGCTAGCTTCTAGGGTTTAGCCTCCTTGATCTCGTGGTAGATCTACTCTTGTACTACCCATATCATCAATATTAATCAAGCAATAGTAGGGTATTACCTCCATCGAGAGGGCGAACACTGGGTAAAACATCGTGTCCTTGTCTCCTGTTACCATCCGCCTAGGCATTTGATTGGGACCCCTACCGAGATATGCGGTTTTGACAACGACATTGGTGCTTCCATTGAGAGTTCCTCGTGTCGTCGCCATCGGTAGGATGCCTCATCTCGTCTTTCAAGGCGATACTATCGCCAAAGGCCTTGGCCGCTGGCGAACTCTTGACTAGGTGGTTTCTTATGACCGCCAGTCCGGCCACGCAGCCGACGATGACCTCTCGAGTCATCGAAACCAATCTTCCGTCAATTGAACTTGCGAACAATTAGATCGATCGAGCTCTCCTCGTAAGCGAGCTCTTGGATCGAATCGCCGCCACAGGAGTCGCCACAGACTACGACCGGATCGAGCCTAAAACCGATCGAGAGATCAACTCTCCCGAGGCTACCCATCATATTGCTGTGATAGAGGAGCAATCGGCGATTCTTCTTCTATCTTAAGGACTAGCTACGTCCGGTTCGATCCTCCATGCGGATTCCGCGGAGGGGCGGATGTCGATCAAGCCACGAACTTAAAGTCGGTGGCGGGTCGGACTCATTGGATAACACTCAAAATCCAAACTTCGAGTTGAAACTTCTCGGCCCTAAGTCCTAAATTGGGCGGGGTTCGGATTTAGTGCCACCCGCCCACCCAAACATTAGCGATCTCTCGAATTCGGCAAGAGCCGCTGAAGCGATTACATCATTCTTGGGCGATTCCTCCTGGTTATGAGCAGGATAAAGGACTGCCGAGAGGAGGGCGCAATCCCAATCTTCTGCAATAATTTCACGGACAAGGGAATCCTAAGCGCCATAAGTCATCATAAAATTACGCTTTGCTGACTTGGTGACCATAGTACAAAAATCTTGTGTGATGGAAGCGCTGGAAAACCGAAAGTAAATTTTGGGATAATCCGGCCCGAATACATCCCTAGTCGAAACAAAAGGGTGCATCATTATCAAGCACCAGGGGTAAATACCAAAAACCAAAACCCCTAAAAGTGCGGAACCGTCTTGGAGGGTTGGCTAAGCGGACCTGCAAAATTCATAGCACGAGGCGCCACTCCAACTCATAGCCTTGAGCATGTTGGATACTCGACGGTGGCCAAAAGTGGCGAAGAGCTTCTAGCCGAAATCAGCCCAGCAACACGGTAAGGTGTTAACAGTCTTGAGACTTTCGCATCAAATAACATGCAAGCGAACACTCCATAACCTTGCGAAGTCTACCAAGTAGCAACAATAAATCCATGGGTGACACGGCTATTACCTTTAATGCCGTGGCGAACCTAAATTCGAACTGCCGGGCACCAGCCGCATTGGTCCTCGGCCCGATAGTGGGCGGCTTTCGCCTTACTAAGGTACTCATGGATGGCGGCAGCGGACTAAACCTCATCTATGAGAAACCCTCCGAAAAATGGAAATAGACTGGAACCGCATTGGCGAAGCAGCACAACCTTTAGAGGAATAATCCCAGCGGGAAGCATGCTGCGGGAAAAATCACGCTGGGCGTAGTGTTATTTCGCCGGACAATTACAGGTCGAGGAGGTCACATTTCAAGTGGCCCCGTTCAACAGCGGATATCATGCTTTATTAGGGCGAGAGGCATTCACAATCTTTCAAGCTATACCCCATTATGGGTACATGAAGCTTAAAATGCCGGACCTAATGGAATCATCACTCTCGCTAGTGATCGAACATAGCACTCTGCGCGAAAACAAGACAGCCGCACTAGCCCTCGAGGCACTATCAAAGCCCTAGCGGCGAGAACTCACCGCGATCGCTCCACGGTGAACAGGGGCGATGTGATACTTGATAAAAGATCCAAGTCCACCTCTTTTAAACCAGCGGATGAAATAGTCAAATTCCAAGTCCACCAGCGGACCACGCAAAGCGGCCTCCATTGGGGCACAATTAAACCCTGATGTAGGCGCGCTTTCGAGAATTTCTACAAGAAAACTAGGACATCTTTGCTGGCACCCTTGAGACATGCCGAGAATCCCGTCGGTGGCGAGCACAGCCTAAATATCCTAAAAGGAATCAAGCCGATCAAGCAGGCTCTTGGCGCTTTTCGAACCCAAGAGCAGGCCATGGGAAGAGCTAGCCAAACTTTTGGAAGCGGATTCATCGGAGATATAAAACATCGGACTGGCTAGCAAACCTGGTGATGGTACAAAGAAGGATAAATCCTGGCGCCTATGTGTTGATTTCAAGGACCTTAATAAGGCTTGCCCAAAGGATCCCTTCCCCTCCCTCGAATTGATCAAATCATTGGCCTTCTGACAGGCCACGACTCATTGTGCTTCCTTGGCGTACTCGGCTACCACCAAATCAAGATGGTGGAGCCACCAAGCTACAACAGCATTCATCACTCCATCGGCCCGTTACGCTTCAACACAATGCCCTTTGGGCTCAAAAGCGCCGGTGCAACATATCGCGCATGATTCGGACATATGCAGCAAACCAGATCGGCAAAAGCGGTGGAAGCATATGTAGATGGCGTGGTCGTCAAAACCAAGCACGTCGAAACTCTAGTAGGCGACTTGAGGCTCACATTCGACAATCTTGAAAATATGACATCAAGCTCAATCCGGAAAAATCGTCTTGGCGTTCGGCGGAAAGCTCTGGGCTTCATTGTGTCCGGTAGAGGAATTGAAACAAACCCAGCCAAGATCCGAGCTCTGTCACAATTGGATATTCAAAGACCTCAAACAAATACAAAAATTGGCGGGATGCGTGGCGGCTCTAAGCCGCTTTATTTCCCGATTGGGGAAAAGCGTTACCCTTTACGCCTCCTCGCCGCCGAACACTTGAGTGGGCGGATGCCGCCCTGGCGGACTCGAAGAAATAAAGGCCATTTGGCAACAAATCCGGTCTGGCGCGCCCAACATGGGCGAACCAATGCTATTATATATCGCGCAACACATCAAGTTGTCGGTAGCGGTGCTCGTTGTCGAGCGAAAGCGGACGAACACGGTTCCCTGTTCAAAAACCGGTTTATTATGTGTCCTTGTCCTAACTCCATGCAAGTCCGGTACCCACACTATCAAAAGATAGCATCGCGGTGTTCATGGCATCCGGAAGCTGCGACACTACTTTCAAGAGTGTTCGATAGCGGTAGCCTCGAAGTACCTCTTCACGACATTATAAACAACCGCGGCGACGGGCGGATTGCTAAATGGGCCATAGAGCTCCTTCCATTCGATATAACTTATAAGCCACGGCGAGCTATTAAATCGCAGGTTTTGGCGACCGTGGCGAATGGACGGCGAACTCCCTAAAAATCTGGCGCATACTCAATTGGATCATGCACTTTGCGGCTCCAAAATGTTGGCGGCACAGGGGCTGGCGTCGTCTGGCGTCCCCAACGGGGACACAGTCCAATCATCCTTGGATAATGTATCACGGACTCCAACAACGCGGCGAATCTGAGGCCCATACGCACGGCCTCCGGATGGCGATCTCCATGGGCATTCAAGCGCCTAGAGGTGCGCGAGGATTGAACCTCGCAATATCTCAAATAAGCGGAGACTTTGATGCCAAAGATCCGAAAATGGCAGCATACCGCAATGCGGTCCTAAAAATGTCGGCCGCAGTTGAAGGGCTCGAATTTCATCATATAGCGGGATAACAACCGGCGGCGGATATATTAGCGCGCATCGGTGAAAAGCGTGATGCCGTCCCCCAATATCTTTCTGGAGCGGCTGTTCAAGCCATCCGTACTATGGGAAGGAGTCCGGCAATATCAATCCGGACCCAACCGCCTTTGCTGACGCGAACACTCGACACAACGGAGGCTCTGCCCCGAGATAACACCCTCGCTCACGAAATAATGGCGGTTATCGCCCGTGGGCGGAACCATTCCTAGCCTACCTAACTGGCAGGAACTCCCGAAGACCAAAATGAGGCTCGCTGCATAATGCAGGCGCTCTAAAGCCTATAAAGTCCATGAGGAGAGCTTTATAAGAAAAGCACTACGGAGTCCTTCAAAGGTGTATCTCCGAAGAGGAAGGCGAAACCTCTGGCTGAAATTCATGCGGACTGGGTGGGCACCATGCAGCCGGGCCCTTGTAAGCAAGGCCTTCCGTACAGGATTTTATTGGCCACGGCCGGGCGAATCTTGAGGACTTAGTCCAACGATCGTCGGTTGCCAGCTTTTGCTAACCAAAGCCACATGCCACCCGCCCTTAAAACTATACCCATCACCTGTCCGTTCGCGGTCTGGGGGCTTGACATGGTTGGACCCCTCAAGGGAGGAACCCACAAGAAAAAATACCTATTGGTCATGGTGGATAAATTCACCAAATGGATAGAGGCCAAGCCTATTGAAATGGCCGAATTCGGACCGGTGATAGACTTCATATCGGGGTAGTGCACGTTACGGTGTCCCCAGTATCATCAGCGATAATGGCACCAACTTCACGGCCGATGAGGTCAAATTATGGTGCAAAAACATGGGCATCAAGCTCGATTCGCCTCGGTCTATCACCCTCAAACCAGCGGCCAAGTCGAAAGGGCAAATGGTCTAATCATGGCGGCATTAAACCCGGACTAGTGCGGTCCCTCAAGGAATCTAACACGCCTTGGTTTGAGAGCTCGACTCCGTGCTCAGGGGCTGCGGACCATGCCGTCGTACTACGGTTCACACCATTCTTCATGGTATGCGGCGCGAAGAGCAGTCTTGCCTGCGACATAATACATGACTCACCGGCGTGCGCATGTATGAAGAAAGAAAGCCGAGCTTGATCGGCGGGGACAGTTGGGCGCATTGGAGGAGGCGTGACATGGCAAAAGCTCGTTCCGCATTCTATCAACAGCGAGCTCGAAGATATCAAAGCAGGAAATGCGGGCCAAAGCTTATAGCGTTGGCGAACTAGTTCTCGCTGTCGGACAAGAAAAGGACAAACTCAAGCCCAAATGGGAAGGTCCCTTCATCATCGACCAGGTCCTGACCGGCGGAGCATACCGTCTGCGAAACGCATTGGATAACCGACTCGAGCCGAACCCATGGAACGCAGCCCATCTATGAAGATTCTATGCCTAAGTGTCGGACTCCAAGTTCGTCTCCTTCCTCCGTCCACATTTTCGATTTTTGCTGTCTTTTATTTCTCTCCTCCCTCCTTCTTCTTCTTGAAGCCTCTAGAGGCTCGTTTGCTTTTTACTTTTACTTGGCAGCTGTCGTCGCTCATTATACACAGGGCTTCTTTAACGAAGCTTATTTATCTGAGCTTCATGCCCACACATGCGTTAAACTTCGCATGTACCTTTTATTCACCATTATATGCATCGATATGACTTAAGTTTTGGCCAAGCTGGGTTGCTGGCTCTGTGCTTACCCCTCGTTCCCGATTGTTCGGCTAGGTGGTAAAGGAGCACCTCTGCGATTATTCTTGCTGGGTCAGCGGATGTGTACCTCGGTGGGTGAAGCAAAGCTAAGCGTTCTTAAGGGAATATTCGATCGGTGAACTGAAAGATGATTTTAACTATTTACCCATCTGCCCCAGATGATTTTACGCTTTCATAGCAGCTTTGACATGCACTTTAGGGCATGCATCCCGATGAAAGGAACCCTTACGGAACTATTCTCCTGGAAGATGTTTCTTACTACCCATGTAATATAACATAACTAGTTGGGCACTTATGCGATACAACAATAATTACCCCTACGCCTGGTCTCCATGCATACCCGGTTCTTATATAACCACGAAGGTATTGGACACACTCCGGACTATTGGGTCACGAGGTTGAAGCGAAAAGGTCCGCTATGACAAGCGATCTACAATCCGGCTAGAAGACATTTTTCTTCATGTCATATTTTACATAGTCAACTCGACTCATTGTATTCCTCCTCAATGCCATCTAATAGGCTATCTAATTTACAATCTTCTTTGGGAATACTTGGCGGCCAATTCTACTTGGCCTTACACTAAACTTACGGGGATCTCCATCCCATCGGGCCCCCCTGGTCCGACCTCGGCCATGTGGTTTGGGTCAACAACCGTGTGCAGCGTCTTTACCATGGCTCGAGCCTCCTGGCGCCTTGGCGGCAGGCCGATATCTTCCATAGGCGGAAGGGCGTCGTGCTCCTTGAAGCGCTCTGCCAGCTCCCCAATGCCTTGGGCGAGGAGATAGATAGCCACAAGGCTGGCGATGCCTTTCATCACTGTCGGACTCGTTAGATGCGGTAGCGCAATTCGGGAAGAAGATCACCCGAAGAGGTGGGCATCTCCTCCTCGGGGCGACACTGTGAGCAAACCTACATACATGTTTATGTTAGTCGCCTTCCTCGCGAACTCTTTCAAAGTTCGCTCAAGCACTCTTGAAAATGCAGCGGCAAGCCGCCAATTCTCCTTCTGGTCGGACAAGCTGAGCACGAACATCTTTTAGTTCCTCACCCAGCTTGGTGTTGGCATCTGGAGGTTATTTTTCTCTGCCGCACCCTCGTAAGCACGCTCTCGCGACCTTTAGCTGGCGCAGAGCTGTTGCTTGTCCGGATCTAGTCGGCGCCATCTGCAATGTTTTTTGTCGATTTATACACCGCTGCACTTCATAAACTATTTATCTTTTAAAGTGTATATTACCGGTGGGGGTCTGCGGCTCCCCACATGGCGGCTAGTGTGGCCTCAAGTTGGGCCTTGCACTCTTCAAGCTCTGGGACAATCGGGTATTCTTCTACGTAAGATCTGCATAACAAATGATCCTTAAATCAGTTATTCTAACTATTTTAAGTCTCGGGACTCTTGGCATATATAAGCATCAAATTTCCTTACCGTATGTCCTTTACATCTTGCTCCGTGGCTCTGGCTAGACCATCTTGGCGGCGCAGTGCGCATCTCGAATCGAAGGCATTCAAGGCCTCTTGGGAGAAACATGCGTCACGAAGAACTGTCGTGGCGCTTTGTGATTCAAGCGCTCTCCACCTCGGAGTTGGTGGCGGACAACCTGTCGGCATCCTCTGTTGGAGGAGCATCCGGCCGCGTCTCGTGCTTCGCCTCAGCCTCCGGACCCGGCTTTGAAGCTTTGGCGGTGAAGGTTCGATTAGCAACCTCTCCGGACTCGATCCGCGGCGCTCTTTTCCTGAAAAGAGCACCAGCGTCGTCGCCTTCGAGGAATCAATCACAGGAGTATGGTGGACACGCCATACCGTTCTTGGCGGAGTTTCGATCTGGACCGCACTTCTTTTTAGCTGCGGGCGCTTGCTTTGCCCTTTGTTGGCCAGCCGCCGCGGATCGGCTTCCGCCTCAAAGGTACCCCTGCGAGCACCATTGGTATCTGATGATCAAAAATAAGCATGGATGGGTCATTATCGGGGTTTTGGGATCTCGGTCTCGATTACTGTGAAATTGGAAGTATTCCGGGTAATCGGCCGTAATAGCAACAAAGCATTATCGATGCTAAGTTTGTGGAATACCCGTCGATCAACTCCACCTTTATATCCGGATCCTCTTGGAGTCGGATCGAGGACGTTCGGATCCTCGGGTTGTGGGGCGGGCTGTGTATCTTCTCCACGGTCGGCGCAGTTCTGCGTAGAAACCACGAAATGAGATATTTAACCATGGGAACATGGACGGACAGGTCACAAAGATGTTTGCTTACCCAGCCGAGGATTATTGAAGAAACTCCTTTAGTGGATTGACACGGAGAAATCCTCCTCCTCCCTTTATACATGGCGGACAAGATCTTCACGGTTCGGTGACCGATCCTGGCCCTTTGCGGCCATGGAGGGTGGCATCGTCCTCCCGTTGAAGTCCCACATGGGGTGGCCCCTGTATTGGGCGGCTGCACTCCTCATAATGCAGGTGCCATGACTCCTATCATGGTCAATCCGGCATGAGCGATAACCTTATTCGGCTCATCAAATAAAGGACATCGGTCATCTTCTCTCCGGGGCTCGAGGCGCCAGCTTAGGCGCTTCTTGAGAAGAGCATTGCTGAACTCCGGAAGGCCGATCGAACAGGATCCGGCGCGGGGCGTCCTCCATGTAAAACCATTCGAAGGCCGGTCTTGGACGCCTTCTTTGGGGTTCGGATAGGTATCCGGTCCGGCGATCGCCATAGCTCGGCTCCGCCCACTTGATATATTGACCCCTCATGAGAGCGGGGTACTAGGCAGAATATTCTCTTCCACGGTCGAAATGAGCCTCGGCGCCAAGAATAGTTCTCAAAGGGCCACGAAGCCCGCGATGTGCAAGATGGATGCGGGAGTAAGATGGTGCAAGCTGAGGCGTAGAACTCCGAGAGCCCCGAAGCGGATGGATTGGAAATCCGAGTCCTCTTACTAGATAAGAGATGAAGCATACCGCTCTCCTTTAGAGGATCGGGGCGCTCTCCGCTTGCTTTACGCCCTTGTAGTGGCAAGTCCGGCTCGAACCGGGACCATGAAGGCGGGGAAGAAATCCCTTGGCTTGGAGTATAACTAGCTCGCTATCGGGATGAGCATCTCTCCCAATTTCTGGTGAGAAATGGGGGGAGGAGAGGAGGAGGCAGCGTCATTGTACATGATGGAATGGGCTTTGGTCGAGGCGCTCCGATGAAAGCTCACAAAGGGGATGGTGTGACTCAGATCTAGATCCTTGCCCTTTATAGGCGGCTCATTTGCATGACTAGGGGGTAATTGTAAAATACCACGGCTTTTATTATTCATTCAAACACGTGGAAGATGGCCATTATTGGGCGTAGAAGCCGAGGCGCAGCATTTATCGAAGCGGACACTATTACGACAAGTATATGGAATTTGGAGAAGAACCGCCTCGCAATGCGAAGACAATCAGCGCGCCGGACTCATCGTCATTGAAGCCTGGTTGAGAGACTCTTGAGGAGTCGGTTAGGGGTGTCCGGATAGCGAACTCTCACCGTTGGCGGACTCTGGACTATGAAGATACAAGATTGAAGACTTCGTCCGTGTCGGATAGGACTTTCCTTGGCGTGGAAGGCAAGCTTGGCGTCTGGATATGTAGATCTCCTACCATTGTAACCGACTCTGTGTAACCCTAACCTATCCGGTGTCTATATAAACCGGAGGGTTTTAGTCCGTGGGGCGAACAACAATCATACCATAGGCTAGCTTCTAGGGTTTAGCCTCCTTGATCTCGTGGTAGATCTACTCTTGTACTACCCATATCATCAATATTAATCAAGCGGGGTAGTTATTACCTCCATCGAGAGGGCCGAACCTGGTAAAAACATCGTGTCCCTTGTCTCCTGTTACCATCCGCCTAGGCCTACGAGTTAGGGACCCCCTACCGAGATCCGCCGATTTTGACACCGGCGGTGATGATGATGAAGTTATTGGCGCGGGGCTTCGCCTAAGCATTACGATGATATGACCGAGGTGTTTACGTGGAAGTGGCACGCACATGGCTAAAGGTCGACTTGTGTGTCTATGGGTGCCC
>JAHIAM010013755.1:0-19360 GCA_021605205.1 Aegilops longissima
ACATTATAGAACAAATCGGTCGTGGGAGTTCTCTGCGAATCAGTCACAAGGTTTAGTGATTTGTAATATAACGATTAGATTTTATGTGGAGGCTATATATGCCCCTCCACCCACTTACTACAAAAAAGACATATCCACGACATTTTGGGCGAAGCAATTTTTTCTGTGTTACATACAAGCACTTCTATAGCGATAATTGTGATAAAACCGGTATCATCATAGATTTGGTGAGCTCCTACTTCTATGACAAAAAATGGCGCGAAAATGGGCTTTTTAAGTCTGGGCGGGCGGAGATGCAGCTGCGCGACATTCTTTGGGCCGTCCATGTGGAAAAAACAAATGGTAGAGGCGAAGCGAGGAAAATTTTGGGAGTTCCGGTTGACGGTGGGAGGTCGGGGCGGCGATCGCAGCGTTTCTCTCGTCTGGCGTGCAGCGTGTGTCTTGGCGTTAGCTCTCGCGAACCGGCGAGGCATTGGGCTCTCGCGAACCGGCGGATTACCTTTGGCTATGCACTCACGAACCCGGCGATCGATCGATGGCTGATAGCGAACCCGATCGGCGATTCGCCCGCTCTTCTTTGCTAAGCGAAGGCCGATCGATCTTGCCTACGGGATGAGCGGTGAGGTGTTGCGGGGGGGGTTGGATGAAAAGTGGCGGTGGCGTTGCCTCTGGATGAATAGGACCTCTGTGGTGTGGTGGAGGGCTGGATGAGCAGATGAGCGGTGGAGGGGTGCCCGTGGAGGGTGGTTGAGCAGGACCCGTGGTGTGGAAGGCTGGATGAGCGATAGAAAGTGGAGGGTGGGTTGAGCGGTGGCGGTGGAGTAAGCGCGCGATGGAGGCTTGTATGAGCGGAGCCGTGGAGGCTAGAGGAGGTCGACGGTGGAGATGAGCGATTATCCGTGGAGTCCCGTTTTGCGGTCGCATACACCTCCCGATGAAACAGACCCCCGTTTGATATAGGAAGTCTGCATTTGAATCCGTTTTGCGATCGCCACACCTCCGATTAACGGGACCCGTTCGAGCGTGGGAGATCTATTTCCTCCGATTCTGCGGTGCGCAGGACCCTCGTTCCATCGCTTTGTTCGTCCAAGCCCTCCCGATGAACACGACCACGCATTCTGTTCCGACCAGCCGGTTGGCTCCAGCGTTCCGTTGCCTCACGATGAACACGGCGCATTCCGTTGCCTCGCCATGAACGGCGCATTCCGTTTGCCTCCCCATGAACACAGCGGCATTCGGCGTTGTTTCTCCGTTCGACCCAGCCATGTCAGCGAGCCCTCGCCGTATGTATGCAGCGGTAGGCGTTGAAGACCCTGCCCGTATGTACACTACGTGGCGGTATTTTCTTTCTTGCCTTGATCCGTTTATACGTCTCGTGTACATGCTACGTCGCGCCTCTACTAGAACCGTCGCGCCTCTACTATGACACGTGTGCGCCTCTACATCGACCGGTATATATATGCGTACCGTTATGACCGAATGACAACACTACGTGCGCTTGACCGAGGTGGGTCTGCTATGGAGCACTTCTTACTGCGAAGATGTAGTGGTGGGTCCCAGCAGTGAGGGGTGAATCATTTTGATTTTTTTTGCGGACGCACTTCCTTGCGTGTGAAGATGTAGCTGGTGGGTCCCGGCGGTCGAAGCGAATCGTTTTTGCGCGGACACTTCTTTCGCCGTGCGAAGGTGTAGGCTGGTGGGTCCCAGCGATCGAAACGTTTTCTCACGAAATCGGTGGCCCGTCGGTCCCTGCTGTCGGTGGAGAATCATTATTTTCGGCGTAATAAGGAGGCACTTCCTTGCTGCCGCCGTGGACCCAGTATCGGCCTCTCCATGCTCTGATCCGCGTCGATGGAAGTCGTTCCTTGACCCGTTGACCACGCCGTCTGCAAGAGCACCAGGGGCGGTGGTGACTGGCGGGAGGCCTAGGAAGGGGCGGCGTGGAGCGGTGAACATGCAGCGGTGGATGCCCGCGAAGAAGAGTATGAGGTTCACTTTGGTATGGTGGTGTGAGGTTGCCGCGCCGCGAGGCTGGCGATGGTGGGAATAGTAGAAGCGGTGAGGCCTCGGGCCGCCTATCCGACCAGCGGGGAGGCGGGAAGCGGTACACATGACCGGCGCTGCTTTGGTAGGCTGGAGCAAGAAGACGAGAGGTTGAAGAAGCACTTCTGACGTTGGATGGACATCGTCACGGTCACTAGAGCTAGAATCGTTCATATTGACTAAGTTGACAAAGCCCTCGGTCCCGTCAACTTAGTAGGCCCTAAGTCAGCCTCCCACCAAGGTGGGTCCCAGCTAGCGGGGGAGTATTCATTTTTTGTGCGTAATAAAGGCACTTGGTGGGTCCGAGCTTGTGAAAGGCCGTTTTTTTCAAAATCTCGGTGGCCCGTCCGTGGGTCCCAGCGATCGGGAGAAACATTTTTCATGAAATAGTTGGCCGTCCGGTGGGTCCACTGTCGGTGGAGGAATAATTATTTTACGCGTAATAAGGAGGCACTTCCTTGCTGCGCCCGTGGACCCAGTTGTCGACCTCTCCCCTGTCTGATACTCTTCCGATGGAAGTGATTCGTTGACCACGTTGACCACGAATTGCAAGAGCACAGGCGGTGGGCGGACAGCGCGGAGCCTAGGAAGGGGCGGCCAGCGGGCAGGGAAGGCATAGCGGTGGAAGCCAGCGGAGAAGAGTCACGAGGTTCACTGGTTCCGGCTCTTGGTGTGAGGCTGCGTCGCCCATGAAATAACGAGGGTGTGGGTGAGTGGAGGGATGGCACAGCCAGCGGTGGGAGTAGTATGGGGGGCGATGAGGCCTCAGCGGCAACCTGGCTGACCCTGAGGAGGCAGGAAGCAGGCAGCACGACCGGCGATGCTGCTGGGCGGTGGACCAAAAAAGACGAGAGGTTGAAGAAGCTTCTGACCGTTGGATGGACATCGTCACGGTCACTAAAGCTAGAATCGTTTATATTGACTAAGTTGACAAAAGCCCTTGGTGCGCTCCAACTTAAGTAGGCCCTGAGTCAGCCTCCGAAGCAGTGTGCCCAGATGTCGGGGAGGAATCATTTTTAGGCGGCGAAGCTAAGAATATCGAGATTGAAGAAGAAGCCACGACATCCGTTGGATAGACATCCAACGACCCTTCTTTGCTAGAGCCGTGTGTTGACTATAATAAGTTGACAAAGCCTTGCATACGCGTCAACTTATTTTTTAGAGAATAGCGTCCTTAGTAGGCCCACAAGTGTGTGGCGAAGAACTTATAGCCCATTTGCGTTTTGTAAGAATGTACAGCCCATTTTGAAATTCTAATGGAATTTACAACAGCCCATTCTGAGTTTGTTAAAAGTACAACCCATTTTCTAGCTAGGACAGCGATTAATAATTTCAACCAACCGTTGAAGACAAAATTCAATAAAATTTCCCACATTTTGATGGGATCAGAAATATTTTATCCCAAAATTTCTAGTCAGATTAAATATAAATTTGTATTACGTAAAAATCCAGCGAAACATTATGCATAACAATGAAAATTTAAGATTTTCAAAATCCATAAATAATATTTTATAAACTAATTTTACGTGTTTGGTGCATTTTTTATAATTACTGCCCAGTTTTATAATTACATCCCATTTATTATTTTTAAAAGCCCATTTCCTGTTAAGCCTAATGCATCCCTCCTAGGAAAGATTTGCAGCCCGTGAAACGAGGAGAATAACAAGTTGACCTTGCACAGGTATTCCTCAAAAAGGCGTATGGCTGGGCTAGCCATTTTCATCTTGAAAAAATTAGTATACTGGGCTGGATATCTGGCACTGGACTGAGCAGATTTTAACCCGCTTGATTAATACCCTGCTCTCCTCACGAACAACAAGCGAAATCGCCATGAGAGAAAACTACTGCGGTGCTCACGCCTCAAAAACACAAATACTGCTCAGGCTGCTTGGTCCCAGCTGTCGGCGCACCTTGTGCAATTCTCTCGTTTATATTGACTACATAGGTTGACAATGGTGTGGGACCGTGATGTCAAGAAACGGGGAGAAAGCAAAAAAATATAGTTGTACATAATAAGGAGGCACTTGCGTGCATGCGGCTATAGCCCTAGTGGGTCCCTAGTGTCATCCAGTCAAAATAAAGTCATCTCACGAATCCTCATGTTCGTTGACGATGTTAACAATGCTCGGCGCCACGGCGGCATAACAACTTCGAAGGACAATGAGAGAGGCCTCGCGGGCCCCTACGGATGATCGATACAGCGCCCGCTGCTCATTCAGAAGCCGAGGATCATCGGACACCTATAGCACCTTCCGAGAAACTAAGGCGGCATGAAGCGGTAAGGCGCGCTTGGGAGCTCTGGTTTATTTCAAACCTGTATTAACATACAAGTGTAATTTACTCGTCGCCGAAACAACAGCGTAAAATACAGCGTAATGAAACCGAGGGCCGGGTCGTTAAAGTAAAACCGGCGGAGTTCTGCGTGTAATTTGAAGAGACCGGTGTATATTTCTGAGCACTGCTATATGGGCGACATTACGGATGATACATACACGACGTGCGTATCATGCCATCCATGGGCAAAGCTGAAACAACAGCTAGCGGCTGGATTAGCAATCGTCGATTAATAGTTCAGCGTTTTATATCGTGTGTGAAGTACTTCCGATATTTTACTAGTCGAAATCGACCAACCAAGCGCCTTTACGAGACCATCTACTTTAATTTACAAGCGTCAGTTTACAAGCGGTTTTGGTTGGAAGCGACGATCCAATCACGACCTAATATCATGAGTTGGTGGAAGATCATATGGTTTCACGTCTAACCTACCCGACTTGTCGTATAGGCTATGAATGAAACATCGGGCGATGAACTTCTTAAGCACGAAAACAACGAGAAGAGGATGATCTTCTTAACAAGCAAATCAATGGCATTAGATCGACATGCAAAACAATACTGACATTATTCTCGGGAGAGCACGGTGAACAGCTCGTGATGCCCATGCCACAACATTCCAAGCTCAACTTTGCAATCAAACACAAGGCACGGCATTACATAGACAATATTGGAACAAACTCTTAACACAGGAATATCTCAGCGAGTAACTATTTACTAAACGAACACGGGAATAGGAAAAAACACTCGTATTTGCTCACAACAAGGCGTCCTCCACTCAAAAATATCAAATGCATGTCTTACGGCTAACATCAATGAGCAAATTTTGACAAGGTTTTCCAATTCCAATATATTAAACTAACGTCTTCTTGCTAACATCAATGATTAAACTTTGACAAGCTTTTCCCATTCAAAATATGTAATGCCTATGATCGTGGAGTCACAATAACGCTTCTTGTACTTGTTTGGGCACTTTTTGCTTCAAGGCACTCACGTGTTGTTAAATTGCCAATGGTCTCTGCCAGACTAGTCATGTCACGGTGTCTAATAATACTTTATAAAGCTTCTCGGTCATTCCTTCGTAATATGGCGCCAACGATGGCTTGCTTCTGCAAAGTGGAGCGACCAAGCTGGACCCGATAATGCAGTGATTTGCCTTGGACACATTGGCTCCTTTTGTGCGAGTTCAACTAAAATCGAAATCGGAATAAAACCGAGCTTTAATTTTGATATCCTGTAAGCAACAATAGGTATAAAGGAAACAATTCTTGAGAAATAACGGTTGATGACTTGTACTCCCGGAAGAAAAGCATCTCTTGATCTACTTTATCTTAATAGGAAACAAAGCGGAGAGTAGCAATTCTCCATCGGTTGTGATTCATTCATATTGGTGAGACATTATCTTAACAATGCCTTGTTTCAACATGTATAAGAACGACAAAGCGAAAAGTACCATTCCTAAAACAATGCAACTGATTCATTTTACGAGAGACATTATCTTAACAATACCTTGGTTAAACATGTAGAAAAGAACTACAAAGCGAGATAGTACCATTCCTAACAAGTGTTGCGGTTTTGAACTAAGATTGAGTAGTTAATTAATTACGAGAGTGGCATTGCTTAATTTTACAGTGACATTAGATTAACGAAAAGCATAAACAGTTCGAGGAGAGTGGGATCAACAACAGTATGTGCTTCCATCTACTTATAAAGGGGTGATGCGAGAGTTTGTTGTAACAAAGCAACAAGCATCATGATGCAGGTTGGTCCCATTTTGTTCACTACTTAATGGGAAAAGACAACAATACAATAGCTTCAATTCAACATTTATTTAAAGCAGTACCAATACAAGTAGCACAACATCTCAAAAGCACCTTTGCACAATCATGTGGATGAAGGCACATCTTGACCTTTCATGAAGGACGGACAAGATAAAATACGAATCTGCCAACATGAATAGGAAATCAATCTCGTTTTGTGCAGTTGCTGCTGAAATCAAGCAAAGTGTTTTTCGCGTGGCGAAGCAAAATATGTAATAATAGCAACAAGTTGAATAGATATCCCTGTTTAGCGAGAGGCAAAAAGAATCAATACTGGCTAATAAAGGAGGATGAAACATCGGCCACAAAATGGTAATCCCGTAATCCCTAACAAGTGTTGCAGTTTGAAATAAGATTGATGAGTTAATTAAAAGTGGCATCAATTACTGGCTTACATAAAGGGTGATGCTGAATTTGTTGTAACAAAGCAACAAGCATCATGTGCAGGTTGGTCCCATTTTGTTCACTACTTAATGGAAAAAACAGACAATACAATAGCTTCAATTCAACATTTATTTAAAAGCATTACCAAAACAAGTAGCACAACATCTCAAAGCACATTGCACATCATGTGGTTGAGACCAAGATTTGAAACAACTAACGCCTTGAAGGCGTAAACAAATCTCGATCTCCTTTGTCTGCAGTTCCACCAAAATTAAGCAAAGTCACGGTGTGACATTCAAGTTGAACTACAAAACACTCTTAAAACATAAGTGTTTGAGTGGCGAAGCAAAATATGTAATAGCAACAAGTTGAATCGATACCCTGTTTTAACGAGGCAAAAAAACAATTACTTGCGATAAAGGAGGATGAAACAAGCGGTGTGAGGAAGAAGCATCTAACTTATCTTGGATGGAAAACAAAAGTAGGGCGATAGCATTTCTAAAAGCAGTTGCATTGATTCATATAGCAGAGACATTCTCTTGAAACAACATTCGTTAAAAAATGTAATTTACTTTTAACAGTGGCATTGCTTCAATTTTCGGTGGCATTCTTAGATTAACAACAGCAAAATAGCTGTATGGGACAGCCCCAGCACCATGTAATAAATCCTGCGTATAAATGGGTGATCTCGAGTATGTAGCCAAGCAGCATATATCGTTGGTCCCATATTTGTTCTCTTTGAACCTTTCTTCCTATGTGAGGGCAGCAAATCTAGTCTGCACAAACTACCAACCCCAGTTTCTTTCCCTTTTCAACAAAGAGATCGGTTCCTTACAAGTGTGTGTCTTTGAGTTACCCCTTTTTCCCTTTTCCGACCTACAATGCGGCTGGATAGCGAGTCTATACTACTTCACGCCCTCCTTTCCTCATTGAACCACGTCCTAGATTCTTGCTCCAGCCCACACACCCTTCTTTCCTCTTTGAACCAAGACCTAGATTAGACTCTGAGATCAAAAAAGATCCACATGCAGCTAAACAGTAGCGGTTTCAAAAACTTATACCTTAGAATTCGTCGGGGATGTGGCAAAAGCGTCTTGGCGGGAGGCAGATCTGCCCACACTACATCTGCAGCGAGAAGAGAAGGGATGTGGCCCTCCCACAAAAGCTGGTTGAAAGAGAACAGCGCAGGTAGCAGGTGAATTACCTCCTAAGCAAAGGCGATAGAGTGAATCTGCACCTCCTCCCTTCCAGTCTGCGGCGGGATGGGCGCCTCCTTCACCAGCTGTGAGGGGAGAGAGACAAAGAGAGCCAACACGGTCTTGTTTAGATCTGGTGAAGAGGGGTGAGAGGCTATGAATATAGCAAACCCTAGCAAATGAGCAGCTGAGCCTCCAGCGTGTAACATATATGTAGTCTTGGCGGCGTGTGGAGAGTGCAAACCCTAGCGAACAAGCGCTGAGGCTCCAGCTTATATATATACTCTTGTAGTATGACTGAGGCTCCGGTGCCTTCTTGCACTTGCTTTTGGCTGTGTTGCGGGTGAGGCAGCCACATTTTGGGCCCACATCATAAACCCAAAAGCAGGTGCTAAGAAATCAATAAACTGCGTCCATATAGTACTCTAGATGTATCGACTAATATATAGATGAGTGGTTTTCTTATTCTCTCCATAACAATCGTTTTTAAATTGTGTAAAATGCAAGCGAAACTCTTTATTTAATATACAGTGAAAAAAACTAGTACTACTTCCGATGAACTAACGATCCCGCTTACATGCGTCCTGGTACACTTCTGTCCTTCACGTGTGGTACACTACCCTCCCTTAAGTGAACAACCACACATGCGCCAAGTCTCCGGAAGCGTGTGAGAAAATGTACAAATAAAAATTTTAATTTCAGTGCTCGGAAAGGTTTGAGAGTATTACAAAAGTCCAAAATCCGGGTTTTGAAATCCACACCATTTTTAAATCAAAGTTAATAGCTGGACAAATAAAATTACAGGGGAGCTGGGGAACAAGTTGAGAGAGAGCTTAGAAATCAATACAAAACTTATGCTCTTGGTACTTAGCGTCGATCCTTCTTGAGAAACATTTGGTTCATAGCCAATTGTGTGATAAAATTGCACCAACGTGAAAGGCGATTGCGTCTCCAAGTAACCAAGGTGGTAGCGAAGGATATCATCTTTGTGCGTAACAAGCAAATAGCAGCGATGGAAGGCAACTTGTTTTCATTGAAAATCGATCGGCTTCACGGTAGACGCAACCATGAGGCGCAACCATGAGCATCGATAGGTCATCGTGGTGATGCATCATCCATTTGGCATCAAGTTTGGGTGAAGCACCTATGAGGATGAAACAAATCCTCACTTTGTGGTACATTTCTTCTCGATAATCAAGCTCGAGGAAGGAAGAACCACGTGGCGGAAGGACAGTGGCGGAACAACAATGGCCATCAATTTTGTGCAGTTCCACTAAAATTGAGAAGACATGCCGGGTATGGAGACACGCATCCTTGTTTCCAAAAATATAAAAAAGGGTTATAGCGACATCTCAATTGTCAATAAAATTAATGAAAAGTACACCAACAAGCGGAAGCATCATAATTATCTTGATGGGAACTAAACCAGGATACAGAGAAAAAAGCATTTCTTCATTTAACCCGTGATAGTACTACCACCATATGGACAATGACCGCTTTAACCACCATGTACTTTTTGTGAAACAACATGTATACCTCCACGAGGCATAAATCAGGACAACTTTTTAGTGGCATTTCCTCTATAATAGTACTAGTAGGTGATGTTGGACCAGCCGAAGAACCTAGCTACTATGCATGGGGAGTGAGGGTAATCGCATGAAGAAAAGCACACTTAGCGAGTGAGGCTAGCTGAACGATGCAAGTTATACCTCGGTTGGCGAGATGTCGTTTAGGCGGGTGGGCGGGATCTGCCCTACGATGGCAGCGAACAAAGTAGCGGAGGATCTTCGTCCCGGCCTTGACCACTCTCGAGAGGGCGGTGCGCATCAGGTCCTCCGTCACCGGCAGCGACAACGTCAACGCTGCACCTCCTCACCTCCCGCGTGGGCGGGATTCGGCCGGATCTGTGACCCTTTGGTGAGGAGAGAGATAGAGTGGACACTTTGTCATCTTGTTTTGATATGGAGAGGGTGAGAGAGAGCGAGGCGCGAAAATCTATCAAACAAGAGGCTATAATGGAGTAAAAATCTCTCCATAGCGGTGGTTTTAAATAGAATCGTTCGTTCCCGGAAAAAAGAAAGCGAAAACTGGCGGACAATTTTTTAAAGTCTGTCTAGGACACATCTAGATGTGACATAGTTATGTCACATCTAAGTTGATATCCACTCTGTTTGTGGTCTATTTTTTCCTAGTTTTTTTGTTTCTTGTTGCTACATTATATACTTGTAGGAGCTTAGATGTGATATCCTTAAATAACATCTAGATGTGAATTAGACAAACTGATTTTCTAGCGTACCAAGAAAAGAAAACCGTGAGGAGTCCGGACTAGGGGTGTCGGATAGCGGACTATCGTCACGGCGGACTCCAAGACTATGAAGATACAAGATTGAAGACTTCGTCCGTGTGCGGATGGGACTTTCCTTGGCGTGGAAGGCAAGCTTGGCGTCTGGATATGTAGATCTCCTACCATTGTAACCGACTACTGTAACCCTAACCTATCCGGTGTCTATATAAGCGGAGGGTTTTAGTCCGTAGGACGAACAACAATCATACCATAGGCTAGCTTCTAGGGTTTAGCCTCCTTGATCTCGTGGTAGATCTACTCTTGTACTACCCATATCATCAATATTAATCAAGCGGGGTAAGGTATTACCTCCATCGAGAGGGCCCGAACACAGGTAAAAACATCGTGTCCCTTGTCTCCTGTTACCATCCGCCTAGACACACGATTCGGGACCCCCTACCGAGATCCGCGGTTTGACACCGACATTGGTGCTTTCATTGAGAGTTCCTGCGTATGCGTCACCAATAGGCCGATGGCTCCTTCGATCATCAACAACGGCGCGGTCCGGTGAGACTTTTCTCCCGGACAGATCTTCGTGTTGGCGGCTTTGCTGTGGGCCAATTAAGCAGCCATCTGGAGCAGATCGAAAGCTTCGCCCGTGGCCATCGAGTCAGATTTGGAAGTTTGAACTATCGGCCGATATCGCGGAGACTTGATCTTGACGGATTCGAACCGCGACCAAGCGTGCGCAATGTCTCGATGGGCATGATCTAGCTCTGCGAGCGAATAGTGCCACAGAGCCGCACCGACATCCGCTCCGACCCTTAATCCGGGCGGATTCCCCGATCGAGGGCGAGTGGTTGGACACCGCCTCGGGGCTACAATCTCTGGCGATTGGCGAACTCCATCCTGTCGCTGCGAAGACCTTGACTCGGTGCGGACTCCTCTCCGGACTCCGAACCCTCGCGCCCTACCAATCGAATCCGATTGGGCGCCCGTTATGGAGTTCACTACCGCGGACATCTTTGGCTTTTCGCCCTTTGGCGACATTCTGAATTCACTAAAGTCTCTCTCTTTATCCGGAGAGCCTGGCGGACTGCGGACAGGAAGGTTGGGATCTGGACGGCGAAATTCAGCCCACCACCACCCACTTTGTAGCCTTGTCGATGATTTAACCGACATGCTCGACTTCGACTCGAAGACGTCGGCGGTATGGGGGCGGCGCGGAGGCGACCAAGACCAGCGCCTACGAGGCGCTGGAAGGCCACCTCGTCATATGACATATACATGGTGGACATCCCAAAAGATAGGAGCAGCGATGGAACAACGGAGGATGACCCTCAAGAAACAGGAGAAAGCGCCGGCGTCGTGGCGCGCTGTAAATCCGCCACAATAAAAGCGGTGATTCCGGCGCGGAGATAATAACACCGGACGGTGCGAAGAACCCCTCGGCGAGGACTCAGCGCGGGAGGAGGGAGAAGCAAGTCCGCCTGACGGTCTGCGCGAAAAAAGAGGTCGAGGGCGATAATTATGCGCCTCCCTCCGAAGATGAGGCAAGCCTCGGCAACGAGCAATTTGTCGTGCACGGATCCCGCCGAACAGGGCGTTTCAAGCGCGGGCTTATAGCCACGGCAAGCAGCCTCAAGAAAAAGCAGCAACGACTTAGAGCTGATCAAGACACTGCTAGGCGGCGGATGGACTGAAGTCCTTGCAGCGAAGAGTATGAACTTCGAGTTCCCCTCAAAAGCTACCCCAAGCGCGAGGCCGTTGCCTCGACTAGAGGAGAAGCACCCAAGTCACCGGCGCACGACATGGCAGACCGGCCACCCGTGGCGCGACGAAAAAGCCTCTCGGCCCTCCGCTCAAGCCACACCCGGCGCCGCTCAAAAAGTACCAAGGCCGGGAAAGCAGCGCCGGACTTGCGAGATATATTGGAGGATAAGGAAAAACACACAAGATCGATCTACGGATCGCGTGGGCATGTGGCGGGATGATTACCGCCCGCGCGGATCTGACAAACCGGCGGGCGAACACGATGACAAAGCTCATATGAGCTACCGTGATATAGCCCAATCTGAGCGCGCACACCCACTATGCTTCATAGATGAAGTAATGGATCATCAAATCCCGAGGGCTTCAAACCCGTAAACATCGAATCATACGATGGTACCACAGATCCTGCGATGCGGATGAGGACTATCTCCTCCATATCCACATGGCCCAGCGGTGATGATCTACATGCCATCAAATACCTCCCTCAAGCTTAAAGGACCAGCTCGACATTGGCTCAACAGCTTGCCGGCGAGAATCAATTGGTTGTTGGGAGGACACGGAAGCGCATTCCTTGATAACTTCAGGGCACATATATGCGACCACTAGGCGCCGATGACCTTAGCCACATAATTCAGCAGCGGAAGAATCGGCGGACAATTACGGACACGGTTCCTCACAAAGAAAAATCAAATCGTTGACTGTCCGGGATCAGAGGCCCTTGCAGCCTTCAAACATAACATCATGACGAGTGGCTTGCGGCACCTAGGGCAGGAAAAGCGAAATCTATGGCAGCCCTCACAACCCTCATGACTTCGCTTTTGTGCGGGAGAGGACAGCTAGCTAGCTCGAAGCAACAACTTGGCCAAACACCACGATAGTTCGGATACCAAGGACAGCAATGGCAGGTCGCGTCGCAACAAGAAAAAGCGCCGCGTGCGGCGATAATGCTGAAGATCGACCGTCAATGCGGATTCGAGCTCTAAACCGGTCGTGGAAGAAGCCATTCAAAAGAAATACCGGGGCCGTCCAACTTGGACCGAATACTCGATCGCTTGTGCGGATACATGGCACCCCGAAAAACCAGCCAATCACACCGAGGGATTGTTGGGTGTTCAAACAAGCGGCAAGTTAAGTGCGAACTCAATGACAAGGGGCTGCATAGCGATGGCGAGGAAGAGCCCGGCCGCCCGAACAATAGAGGACGAAGGTTTTCCCACACAAGTGGGGACGGTGAACATGATATCGCAACCCACATACCCAAAAGGGGCGAGCGTGCACTAAGGGGCGTATATGCGATGGAGCGATCGCCCCAAAGTTCAACCCATGGTCTTCTGCCCGATCACCTTGATCGAAGGACCACCCACTAGCATTAAATCACGGCGGTTTCGCGCATTGGTTCTTGACCCAATTATTGTGGATTTCACCTAACGAGTCTGATGGATGGCGGCGGCAACTGAACCTGCTTTATCGGGATACGGTCGCCAAAATGGGCATAGACCCTCAAGTTAAACCTACAAAAGCGACCTTTAAAGGCGTCATACGGAGTGTAGAGGCCGGTTATGCGGGCTCAGTTACACTCGAAGTGGTCTTCGGATCCCGGATAACTTCCGAAGCGAAGAGTTAATCTTGACATCGTCCCATTCATGGCGGCTATCATGCCTGCTCGGACGAACCGCATTTGCAAAGTTCAATGCGGTGCCGCTTTCGCATACCTCAAGCTCAAGATGCCGGGCCCTCGAGGTAATCACGGTCAATGGAAACACGAGCGCTCTCTCCGAGCGGAGGGCGCACGGTAACCCTCGCGGCGGAGGTACAAAGCAACCTCTCACAGCAATTCTCGAGTCCGGCCACTAAGCGTCCGGACAACATCAAAGCAGCGCCGGAGTAACCTACAACAAGACCGCTGGCACGATTCAAGCACGCAGCGTAGCAATCCGGCTAACCCCGCCCTCGCGAAATGGCGAAGCTAGTATTACTGCGTACATAATTACGCTCTGGAGATACCATGGGCATATGGGGAGGGGCAAGACCACGGCATGCGCCAAGAATGCGGCTCGACCGCACGGGGCTCCGATTGTGTCATTCTTTTCTTTTTCCTTTTCTTCCTTTTCTTACTTTCGGGACTCCGTCTTTGAGAAGTCTGTCCGGCACTAGAATCGCCGAACTCACGATGCAACAGCCGAGGGAAGCGGAAAGCCACGTCGAAGTGTTGGTGGTCTCTATTACGAGCATTATACCTGTTTTACATACCATCCTGCAGCTTACCCTGGAGAGGACATGTTAGATAGTCCCATCCCTTGCTTATAGCACTATTTGTATCGTTCTGCTTTCATTGCAGTACCTTTTGAATAAACAATACATAGCTTTTGCTTATTATTGCACTACTTGCTTTATCTATACATATGTTCATTTCATGACATGTTGCAACCGTACACTTTAGTGCGGCCAATACACCGAGGGCTTAAGTATCCCAAAATTATGGTGTGATAAGTCCGAACACTTTCACAAGTCGGCACCCGAACTTATAGCATTATATGAATCGGCTCGAATCATGTCTTGGGTCAATAGTTGGGTTTGCCGGCTCCGTGTTTTGGTACCTTCGTTCCGTTATATCGGCTAAGGTAGCACCGGGAGAACCACTACGATTGTGCCCCAGTTGAGCTGGGTCGAGCACCTCGATGGAAAGCTAAAACTGACCGTCATGATAGAGGCGAGAGCGATCGCTGTTCGAGAGGTTTTGGGTCCCTAAAGACTTATGCGCTTAGAAGCGAGGAACCGGAATTGTCCGGCCAAAGGCGTGGATAGCGCCCGAACTCGGTCTTCGAATACTAGGGGCTTCGCGAAATTTAAAATTATAGAATTCTATGGCTAAGTGAGAGTGTTCAAGCATTATAAGTCCGGTTGCCTTGTTACGTTGTGTTGGCGCCTCCTAGATGGACCCAAGAATGGGAACAAGAGTGCTCAAGTTTATCCGAACACCCGGCACTTTCGTGGCATGGGGCTGAAACCAACGACTTGCCATCTCTCAAATTTGATAAGCGGCCGCACAGAAGGTAATATTTTAAATTAACAAGCGTTGCTTAGCGCATATGAACAAGTTTTCAGCGTGCGGGATAACAAATGCGAGTCTATTCAAAATTACATCTTTGGAGCACTCATCCGCTATTGGCGGGCACCCTTGAGGAGGCCCTCATAGTACATTTGGGCGTGCGATGCTCCTTGCCCTTGGTGGCCCGTCCGTCACAAGCTTCTCCGCATCCAGCTTGCCCGGTGCACTTTAGCACGGGCAAGGGCCAACGGACACCTTCAATGCAGATGGGCGCTTGATGACTTCAATCCGTGGACAGGCGTCCACCAGCCGCTACACCAAGCGAAGTAGCTCCGGGCATGGCCTCCAAATGCCACAGCAGCGCTACAAGGCCCTTCATGGCCTGTTCGGCGACCTTGTGGAGCTCGACCAGCTGCTTCAGCTGGTCGCTCGGGGCACCGGATGTCCGGCCTCGGCATCTTGAGACCAGAACACCTTTTCGTCGAGCTCCCTCCTTGGCGCGGTAGAATCGGGACATCGGACACACTCTGGGGCAAATCTGTGAATGCTCTGGAGAGCTCGAATCCGGGTAAGTAATAGGTAATTCACTTTCACATGCTTGCTTTGCATAAAGAATGCCTTACCGCCGCTATCTTCTTCAACGACTCAATTTCTTGGAGGGCTTTTGGGCCTCGGCCTTAGCACTTTGGCACTCTCAAGAGCGAGGCGAGCTCGGACTCTCGAGTCTTGAGTCACGCTCCAAACCCTCGTGTTTTTCCACGAGCTTGGAGCTCTTGCCTACCTTGGCCAGCTCGCCTCCCCTTCTCTCGCTCGGTCGTTCCTCGGCCGCTTTGTTTTCGACCCACGGACACGCTTCCTTGAGGTCGCCACCTCGTTCGTGGCCCTGTAGTACCAAGTTATTCTGTTATTTTTGCAACAAAACCTTTTCTATAAGGTATTTCTTTAATAAGGTATTACTTACCTTCCTTGTCCTCGAGCTGCTTCTTGGCTTGTCGAGCTCGTTCTCGGACAGCTCGAGGTTCTGCTTCAATGCATTGACCTCCATGATCGGTCTTGGCGGTCGCAGCGCAGCCTGCATTCCCATATTGACATACTTATGTTAGACTCCTGCGTATATCTTTTAGATCCTTAGTCGGCTTTTCTTTCCGAACACGAACTAAGCATCGAGAACTCTTGTCTATCTGCGGTAATATTTTTACATATTCTAAACTTACCTCAAAGCTTTGTTAGAAGGCTGGTATGCAGGCTTGGTCGATCCGCTCTTGGCGGACTGAACTGTCCGGATCACCGCACTCATAACGGTGCGGTGCTCCTCCTGATGGGCGCTGTTGGCGCCTCGATGCTATCCGGTGCCTCGGTTGGGCCGGAGGACACGGCGTCTTACCTTCTTGCGAAGGATCCGCTGGCGGACTCGGAACGCTGAAGGTTCGGCATGGAGTCCGGACGAGGTGAGCTTAGAGCCTGGGGTCTTGCCCCCAGCTGGAGTCGGGAGGTTGCCTTGTGGCACCTCTGCGCTACCTCCTCTTGACCAAGCCCCCTTTGGGCCCCACCATGGCGTCGTCGCGGCGTGAAGGCGAGGCGGTCGGGCGAAGTACTCTCCATTTCCGGCGAGCCTAGGGACCCGCTCGATGAATCGGCGAACTTCGCCCTTGGGCGAGCTGCACGTTGTTCGACATTAGAGAACACTCTGCAATAATAAAAAGCCATGGGTATCCGGACACTTACGATCTCGCCAAGGGCTTGGCCCTTGTAGGCCAATCCTCCTCATCGTCGTCGGCGTTGGTGGAGAAATCCGGAGGAAGGTTCTTCCTTCTTGGACCCTCCGGCCTCCCGGTTAGGCGGCCTTCCTTTTCTTCTCCTCCCCGGCTGAGGAGTTTCTTCTTCTTCCTCCTCGTCCTCGGGAGAAGATTACGCATCGAATCGGCGGCACTGGCGTCGGGAGCTCCTTGAGTTCCGTGGCCTCCTTCTTAGCCTTCTTCTCCGGCACCACATGCGGCGCGGGCCAGCAGCTCCCGTCAATCAGGCGTCCTCGGGTCTTCGGCAAAGGAGCGGATAGTTAATCTGTCCGGGCGTCTTGACCGATCTGTCAAAGATTAGGGAGTTTTAGATCCCACATAGAGTCAATCTATGAAAAAGAGTCCGTAAAGGGTAAAATAACCTACCTCGCCCGGCTGGGCGCGCGAGTTGTATCCGCGATCTTTGTTGGCGGATCTTGGGGCCAGCGCCCTTGAACGACACCTTCGGGCATCTTCGTGCGTAGTGTCGAAGAGCGGCTCAAGAACCGGTCTTGTCTGGATCGAACTCCACAAGTTAAAGGCCCGTTGTTGGCATGGGAGAATCCGGCGGATGAGCATCACGGATTACGTCGACAAGCACGAGATTCTTGTCCACAGGTTTGAGACGCATGTTTGGAGTCCGGATAGCTCTTCGAATTCCCCCCGTCGGGCCCGTCTCTTTCCATGGCGAGAGCCGTGTGGGGAAGCAGATCTGAATTCGGGGCCGCCACCCATTCGGAGTCACGTGGCTCGGTGATGTAGAACCACCCGATTGCCACCCTTTATTGTCTCCACAAAGGCACCCTCGAGCCATAGGACTTTGGCCATCTTGCCAACCATGGCGCCTCCGCACTCCGGCAGCGGCCGCCCACTACCTTGGCGGACGTTGAAGATCTTCAGCCATAAGCGAAGTGGGGCTGGATCGAGAGGAAGGCCTCGCACCTGCGATAAATGCCGAGATGTTGAGGATGAAATTGAGGGCCAGTCGTGGAAGTCCGGGCCGTAGTAGAACATGAGCCCCGGACAAATGGGTGAAGTGGAAAACCTAGTCCAGCGGAGGAAGTGGGGAGAAACACCACCCTCTCATGGGGCACAGGGGTTGGAATGAGCTGCCCAGCGTCGGGCATCACTTGTGATGTCGCCGGACAAGTATCCGGCCTCCGCGGTCTTGTGATGTGCCCCTCCGTGATGGAGGAGGCCATCCACCTGCCTCCGCTCGACATGGTTGGAGAAGGTTGAGGTGGGATGTGCGGACTTAGGCGTTGGAGCTCGAGTCTTGTGAAATGGATAAGCAAAGGAGGAAGAAGGCGTGGGTGAAAGGTGGATCCTTATCCCTTATATGAATGGGCCGAAGCTATCGTCCCCACCACTGGTAAAACTCGCTTATTTCCCAAGCGCCGTAATCAATGGCGCGGATGGGTTACCTACGTCCGTATTGATGAGAATCCCGGAATAAGGGGCACGATCTATGCTTTGATAAGGCGTGCCAAGAAACCGCCTCGCTAAGCGCTGAGGTGGAGCAGTAAAAAGCGATTCATATAAAGGCCTGGCCGTGGTGTGATGTCACGCCCGCGGAATCGTCGACGAATCTGTGCAAAGTTATTCTCTCTACGGTGGAATGTGGAACTTGTTTTGCGAGCGGACACTATCCTTGTGTTCAAAACCTTCTATGAAGTATTGGAGGAGGAACCCGCCTTGCAATGCGAAGACAATATCGCGCCGGACTCGTCGTCATTGAAGCCTGGTTCGAGGGAGACTCTTGAGGAGTCGGACTAGGGGTGTCGGATAGCGGACTATCGTCACGGCGGACTCCAAGACTATGAAGATACAAGATTGAAGACTTCGTCCGTGTCGGATGGGACTTTCCTTGGCGTGGAAGGCAAGCTTGGCGTCTGGATATGTAGATCTCCTACCATTGTAACCGACTCATGTAACCCTAACCTATCCGGTGTCTATATAAACGGAGGGTTTTAGTCCGTGGGGCGAACAACAATCATACCATAGGCTAGCTTCTAGGGTTTAGCCTCCTTGATCTCGTGGTAGATCTACTCTTGTACTACCCATATCATCAATATTAATCAAGCGAGGGTAGGTATTACCTCCATCGAGAGGGCCGAACACAGGTAAAACATCGTGTCCCTTGTCTCCTGTTACCATCCGCCTAGATGCAGATTCGGGACCCCCTACCGAGATCCGCCGATTTTGACACCGACAAAAAAGCGAGAACTTTCCACTCCATTTTCATTCCTATTCCAAGGTTGCCCGTTACAACATTCCATCAAATACAAAGGAAAACTAACACGCATCTTGATGCATCTCAATGATTCACGAGATCATAGCCAATATTTACTTCACAACTAAAGAAAAAAGTTGGCGAGGCGTGTCTGGAAGAAAAACTACGATGGGGTCACTCGGCTTAAACCTAAACCTAAACATGATTTAATTTCTGGCAGGTAGAACACAGTCGAAGGAAAAACGTCAGGCACCCTCGGATCATCACGATGCTTTTGTGCAGTTCCACTAAATGAGACTTTGACATCCCACGATGGCAAAGATATTGAAGAAGTGTGATTAGAATAATAATCTTGGCACAAGTTCATAGAGACATAAACTCATCACAAGTAGGCCGGTAGAAGTAGAAAAGATCGACATGGAGATGGAGCTACGGCGATTAGAGCAAGCCCGGCTCCAAGGAAGATGGACTA
>JAHIAM010013756.1:0-14967 GCA_021605205.1 Aegilops longissima
GAGATGGTGCCGGTTATGGCAATCCTGAAGATTACCTGCTTGACGATGTACAATTTGATTTCTTGGAGGTGCAGATACAAAGATCACTGATCTGGGAAGCCTCTCGTCAAAGATGAAAGCTCTCTAACAACGATGATCACGAAGATTGCATGATTGGTACATGAAAACCTGCAAAGAGTCGAGGGAGAATACTTTGTATTTGAGAGTTAAAAGGAGAATGACCTCCTTGGAATTGAACTGTTGCCTATTGCATTTGAGAATTCTATCAGTTTTTCAATCAATTGGCCCTCGATAAAGCAACGGTCACCTGCTCTTTGTGCGTAAGTAGTACTACTTCTGTCATTAAGTATCTCTATATAACTCAGCTCTTTCATTGCATGTATTTATAAATATTCTCACTATATTATGCAGATTGAAGATCATGAAATGAAGAAAAAACAAGTGGGTGATATTGGGTTCATTAACACATATCTCATCGATGCAAATGAGGTTAAATATCGTGCCAAAGAAACCGAGGCCAACTTACTCGATTGTTGGAAATAAATGAACACAAAATACAATACTCTTTCCTTACAACTACGTGAGTATTCTTTGTCTTATGGCATATTCGGTTTCCCTTATTTAGTCCAGGTTATAGAAATGTAATATTGATGAGTTATGCATGCGTGCGCAGGTTCCACTATATTCTCCTAGAGATTAAGCTTTGAAAGTGCGTTATATCGACTAGAGGGGGGGTGAATAGGCGATTTTTATGAATTTTACAAATTCTTCACTGAGGAATTTGCCGGTGAGGAAATTCCTTAGCGAAGAAATACATGCAGCGGAATAAGTACTCAGAAGTAAGCATAGCAGATTACATGCATAGTCATCATGATGAAATGAAGACAATCACGAGTCTGAGAAAGCGTAATCACAGGATAACACAAGATGAAGACAAACGGTGAAGAAATTGGGCGAGGAAATTGAGAAAGTCTTGATCAAAGTCTTCAAACACAGATATGACAATCACTCAACACGTAATGAGGAAATGAAAGGGTTGAGGAAATAGAACCAGTTAGGTTGGTGAAGACAATGATTTGGTAGACCAGTTCCAACTGCTGTCTCGGTTATGCGTCTGGTTGGAAGCGGCTGAGTATTTAAACTCGAGGACCGCAGTCCGGACACCGATCCTTGAGCACGCAGCTCAGGACACCAAGTCCTCACCGTATTCTCCTTGAACTAAGGCCATGAGCCTCGTCCAATCACTCGTGGTAAGTCTTGAGCGACTTCCAAACCTTCACATACTTGGTCACTCGGCGATCCACAATTCCTCTTGGATGCTCTAGACCGTGGCGCCTAACCGTCTGGAAGAAGCACAGTCTTCAAAGGTAAAAGCGTCGGATCCACAGCGGGATCAATTTCTTGATGATGCTCAATCACTTTGGGTTTGTTGGGGTTTGGTTTTGGGATTTTCCTCACTTTGGGTTTTCCTCACTTGATGATTTTCGCTCAAAGTCCTCGGAGGATGGGTTGCTCTCAAATGACAAGTGTCAAGTTCTCTCGGAGCAGCCAACCAACTAGTGGTTGTGGGCGGCTATTTATAGCCTCGGGAGCAGCCCGACATGATAAGACATAAATGCCCTTAAATGATATGACCGTTAGGTGGAGATATTTTGGGGACAGGTGGCGCAACACAACAGCAGTCGGAAGTTGGAATATCAAATTCCTCGGGGCTATCATGTTCCTCCTGTGTAGGCAATTCGCTGGCGAATTCCTAACTCCTCGATCGAGAACAAATTCCTCGGTGACGGAAGAGCCGTCTCATCCTGAAGAAATTGACTGAACTGTATGAGATTTCAAAGGCTTCACTCGAAGGGATTGGTAGGTGAGGATTTTGAGTTGAGCATCAAATGGAAATTTTCCTTAGTATTTCCTCGACCCCCTTTAACGATCACGGTGTTTCCTATGACTCAAGAAAGAAAATGAAACTCTGAAAACAAAAGTCTTCACGCTTCATATTCCTCGAGCGAATACCAAGTCTTGAATCACACCAATTTCTTCACTTTCAAAGTCTTGAAAGTCTTGAATATCAAATTCTTGAGATGAAGAAATTCATTTTTAGAAATTAGACTTTCTCTGTAAATATCAAACTCCTTATAGACTTATAGACCTGTGTACACTCACAAGCGCATTAGTTACTTAACCTATAAGTCTTCAATACACCAAAATCACTAAGGGCACTAGATGCACTTACAATCTCCCCCTTTTGGTGATTGATGACAATACTGAGTTAAGTTTTCAACGAGGATAAATATATGAAGTGTAAATACTGATAATGAGGATTTTGATTGCAAGATATAGAAGAACTCCCACGAAGATGTGCATAGTGAGGAAATTGCTTTTGAGGCAATGCACATTTGAAGAATTGAATCATGGAGATCTCCCCTATATCTTGTAATTCATACGCATTTGACATATAATATGAGGAATTTGAAATGCATGATGAAATATGGTGCTTGATGTAATGCAAAGTAACACACAAAAAGTATCGAGCCCAAGGGCCAAATTGGACGAGCATAACAAGTATCAAAGCACCATCGGGTTTAAGATTACAACTCGATCAATAAAGGTTTGAGAAGAGCGAGAGTTGTAACTTAATAAAATATAGTGAGGACAAAAGCGAGACCGGCTTGAAGACTAACTCAAATTTCTCCCCTTTGTCATCGAATGACCAAAAGGATCGAAGCGAGGACTAACGCTCTTGAAGAATATCA
The DNA here is from genome assembly GCA_021605205.1 of Aegilops longissima. NCBI lineage: Eukaryota > Viridiplantae > Streptophyta > Magnoliopsida > Poales > Poaceae > Aegilops > Aegilops longissima. Next base: position 2,754 of record JAHIAM010013756.1, read on the forward strand.
AGTTGAAGGCGGGCCTTGACATTATCGGGAGTTGTTAAATGAGAGTAGGACCAGCAGCGATGTCTTCCAAATCTTCATTTTCATCGGTGTCCGAGATGAAGAATAGGAGCTAGCCACTAAGGAAGGAACCTTGACTTTCTTGAATTTCTTGAGGAGGAGGTGCAGACCAGTCAAATTCTTCCTTGAGTCCCATTGATTGCAGTTCTTCTTCATTGTAGACATGTGAAAGAACAGCCGAGTGCGCTTGAAGGTTTCATGAAGATAGTAGTGGTTTTCTTCTTTGCATTGTGAGTTGAGGTCATGTTGTAAAGAATAGTACCAAATGGCGTTTGACCCACTTGTGATTGCGATCAACCTTCGATGAAGGCGAGGAGTAACTCACGATCGGTCATCACCACAGGTGCAGTTCCTTGAGGATTTTGCTTAAATGAGGTATTTTCTGCTGAGTCATGGGTGGCGAGTCATCATTGGTGGAGTAAGATGCTGCTTTGGCTGTCCATCAAAGGGCGAATGCCTTCATCTATCACAGCAGTAGCCTTTCCCTTTTCATCGGTGAGGCAATTGGCCGTTTGAGGACTTCAATAGGGGCGGTAGCTGCGGTGGTTCAAAGTGTCGCCTTGTAATTGGTGAAGATCTTGCACGATGAATCTCATGATCCAAGGTGCATAAGGTTTCAGCTCAAAAGGTGACATGGCAATGTTAGCGAGTCCTCATGAAGAAATCATGGAAATTGACGAGGAGCATGCATGGATGATGTTGAAAAGCATATTCTTCATGATGCCAGCGACTTCTTCATCATTCGAGTCGTGGCCTTGATAGGACTCATAGTCTTGACAAAATTCGATAGACTGTTAAAGGGCACATAGAGCAATTCCTTGACGAGCAATTTGGTCCTTGGAGCTTGCTTTGGTTTTAATGGCTTCATCAACACTTGCATATAGTGATTTGAAAGTTCCTTTTCTTCATAGATCGGCGTGCACCATCAAGCTGGAGGGCTGAGTGGAAGAGCTCGAAGCAATTCACTTCTTTGGAGCCTTGTAGTGAGTATTTTCGGTCATCAATCCAAGACCCATGAAGTTACATCTTGACATCTCGGTGATGTGCGGGGTTGCATAGAACTGAAGAATTAGCTCTTCATTCCAATCACAAATGTCGATGCAAAAGTTGAGAAGACCTGCATCGTGAAGAACACTTAGACGGGCTCAAAGCACAGCGGCGACTCCATATCCACATGAGGAATATGAGCATGATCGAAGATATTGTCCTTGTTGAAAAGCGAGGAATAGAAGTTGGCTTGGTGGCAGTCGAGCGCCTCTTCCTAATCCGAGCGAGTCATAAGGATTATATTGATGAAGAACACATGCTCAGCAAAAGAAATCCTTAGCCTTGAACTTTTGTTTGGTGAGAGCGGATTCTTGCTTTGGCGAGAGGGTGTCGATCAATTGCATCACCACCTCGGAATGGTAAGTTCAGGTTCTTGACTTGAGGAATTTCTTGGTCCTCAACTTGTGCGGTCGAGAATTTCAGCAGCAGCAGCTTCATCAACATCGAGGGCTGGAATTTCTTCATGCACGCAGGACTCGTGGGTTGATTTTCTTGAGTCGATCTGGACGATCTGTGCGGAGGTGAGGAACTTGTTGAAGCGGGGTGAAGGCGGAGTATTGGGATGTTGATCTTCCCAAAGTCATCATTGATTCTTGGAGTGGTGCATCAATATCCACATCTTCATTTTCAATTTCCTCGGCACCATCTTGAGGAATTTCATGGTCGATGAGGGAATGGCTGGGGTTGAAGGACAGCTTCCACTTCAATTTCTTCATCGATCTTCTCGAGACGAGCGGGAGATTGATGTTCTTCATCAGATCGATTGGCACTTCATATTCTTCTCCAAAGGAACCACTTCCTTTGAAGGTATGGAGGAAATTGGAATAGCATCAATCGGGTTTTCAACGAGCTGGTCATTGGCTTCAATTTCTTGGCAGCGAAGAATCTGGCGGTGATGCTTTCTCTTCTTCACAGCAGCTCGTTCTGCAGCCTTGGTTTCTTCACATCAAAGCAGATGGAAGAACTGAAACTTGGGTTGGTGCGAGGAGCTGAGGAATTTGGAGCAGATTCTTGAGAGCAAGCGATGCAGTTCCCTGTCTTGAGCAATTTCTTGTAGCACCACTAGTGGGTGCCTGGCGAGTTCTTCGGCGGCTGGAATTTCTTCATCAGCCTGGAATCAGCATGTTCTTCAGCAGGCTGAGCTTGCCAGTGATCTGGCCTTTTCTTCACTAGGTTGAGCAGATGCTTCAGCTGAGGGTTTTCATGTTGCCTTTGGTGCAGCAGCAGTTAATGAATTCTTCGTCGGATTGGCGAATTTGGTCTTGACAACTTGCCAATCAGCATAATGCGTGTCAAAGTTCTTCTTGAGGTTCTGAATTCTGTTTGAGCTTGAAGAAGTTCCTCGGTGTCATCTTGACAACATTATTCTTCAGAACCTCTCCTTCTTGTATTGAGCCTTTTTGATTTCCTTCGCCTTCTCGAACTTCCATTTTCTTCAGCAATGAAGTGAGTCAACATATGACTTTGACCAGGTGTCAAAGGAAGATCGAGCGAGAGGGTATTTGGATCGTTGTGCGGTCGATGAAATCGAGGACTTTCTTTGGGTCCAAAAGCATTGGCACAGCTGTTCCCTTGGCTCTTGCGGCTCTAAGCAGCGGTCTCGATGATTTCTTCAAGTTCTTCATCGGATGCCTCATCATCGAATGTACGTGGGCGACAAGCTGTTTCTTCTTGGGCTAGGCCGAGGACCACGTCCAGCTGTTGCTTTTGTCTTCACAGCGTCGGGCTGATGAAGAATTGAAAGCAGGTGAGGAATGTGCGGAGGAGCACGAGGCAATTGAAAATCCAGCAGTCCTTTGACAAGTGGCTAGGTGCCTTTGGGCGAAGGTTTGGATGGTGCGGTGAGGACTTTGATGGAGCAGCGGTGGTGTGAGGAATTTGCTTCTTGAGAATTTTGCTGGTAGGAGCTCTTTGAGGAACTTGGCGTGAGGGCATAGAAGAAGAAGTACTTGGCTTATTTGCAGACTTCTTTTGCATCGATTTCTTGACTTGGCGAGACCTCGATGGCAGCGACAGCGGCAGAATCCTCATTGAATTTCTTCACGCTTCCTTTGCTTAGCCAACAGCTTGGCGTTTAGCCCATTCCTCGGGAAAGTCCTCACGCGTTTGGCGCTAGTGGGATCAGCTACTTGGCCTGGTGCCAAAGGAGCTCTTAGGCAGGAAGGATTTTAGCGAATTTCTTCATGTACTTGGGAGTAATGTGGCGGTATTCCTTCCATTCCGTGCCCATCTCCGTTCAATTTTCTGAAGCGCACCTTAGCTTGAGTTTTGCTTTCCTCATCGGTGTGCAATAGTCAGGATATATTTCCTCGAGGATTTGAAAGCAGTCATGACCTCGGTTTCTTTCCTCCCTTCTGCTGACTTCTTACCATCGCCATTTTCTTGGTGAGAAATTGAACAATTGAGTTCTCTGAAGAAGTGTGCAGTTTTTCTTGAGGAGCGCTGCAAATGAGTTAAGTTGATGAGAACCTAGGGATTCAGCAGCGGACATTTGTACCTGTGAGCGAGTATAGGTGCGAGGAATTTGAAGAGGTCATATCGTTCTCGGAGGTTTTCAAAAGAACAAGTTTGAGGATTTTGACCGGATGAGCCTTGAAGAATTTCAATAGCGTTCTTTATCTTAGGTTCGAGTTGTATAGATCGAGGATCCACACAATTGAGGAATCTTGAAGAAAATCATTGCTTAGAGAAATGAGTCAAGAGATTTGAGGTGTTCATATGTGTGAGGAATTTGAAATAAACACCTTTGAAGAATTTGAAGAAAATTTGAGAATCAAAGCGAGTAAATAAAAGTAACTTTTAATTTACCGAAGTGAAGAACGACGACGAACTGAGATGATCAGTTTAGAAGTTAAATCTGTTCAGATCTTCTCCGCCCTAACTTGCGGAGAAATCAGCTACGGCGGCGGAGTGAAGAAATTCCACGATCGGTAGCGATGCGTCGGCGAAGAGGTCAAAGCGGTGAAGCTTTTCCTCACCGGCTGACGATGGAGTAATGCGGCGCTAGGGTTTCGAGGAGCTCGGCGGGGAGAGATCGGCGAGGTAAAAAGTGAGGAAGGGAGAGGGGGTATTTATAGCCACGGTGAAAAGCGGCTCGTCCAGAAGATTTAGAACGAACTTGCCTGACGCTTCCTTCTCACGACATGTGTCACCCACGTCTGTGTAGTGGAGATCGTCTTGCGATCGTGGGTGGATATAATAATGCATCGTGGGATGCGGAGCAGTTTAATGATAAAATAGAGGTTTGGATAAGATTCGTTTTAAAAGTTCCGTTCGCAATTTCTTCAGCTATCAAGGACACAGTGAAGATTTTGAGCGAGTTTCAAAGTAGAGCACATGAAGAATTTGTGAATGGATTGGGTTGAGTATAGCATAGAGGGAAGGGTCCGATCACATTCACTTAGCAGAAGCGACTTGAAGAAATAGCCATAAGTGAATGCTGTAGAGGACATAAATCATATATATATATAGCCAATGAAGAAGGCAATGAGCAGTGAAGAATTTGCAAAGTTGAAGAATTTGAAAAACTGAAGAATTTGAAAACCTGTAGAATTTCAAAAACTGAGGAATTTCAAAGACTGAGGAAAAACTCAAATTGAAGAATTTTAACTTTGGTGGTGGCGTGACCCACCGTATAAGAATGATGATTTCAGACACCGCGTACAATTGTCGTAGGGTTCTGAGAATCAAATTCTTCATTAATTTCTTCACATTTAGAGTGTTATTCTTCATTGATTGAAGAAAAACGTTTCTTCATGTGTTGCACATCTAAGTCATCAATTTTGCATAAGTGTTAGGATGTGTGTCTTTTTTCAAAGAACATTCAAAGATTCTAAGATATTTAGCTCACACCGCAACTTGCTAAATCTCTTCTCATCCAAGGGCTTAGTGAAGATATCAGCTAGCTGTTCTTGAGTCTTCACATGCTTTCGATGGAGATGTAAGCCCTTCAACACATGATCACGAAGAAAATGATGGCGAATTTGAATGTGCTTAGTCTTGAGTGCTGAACTGGGTTGTGAGCAATCTTGATGGCACTCTCATTGTCACAGATGAGAGGCACATTCTTCACGTTGATGTCGTAGTCCTTGAGGTTTGCTTCATCCATAGTAATTGAGCACAACACGAGCCAGCAGCAATGTATTCAGCTTCGCGATGGACGGTGATACACAGTTCTGTTTCTTGAGGACCAACGGACCAAAGATCGTCAGAAATGACAAGTACCAGAAGTTGACTTGCGATCCACCGATCACCAGCATAGTCGAGTCAGAATATCAATGAGATCAAAAGTAGAGCCCTTGGGGTACCATAATCCTAGTGTTGGTGTGTGAGCTAGATATCGAAGAATATGCTTCACAGCCTTATGGTGTGATTCCTTGGTGTAGCTTGAAATCGGGCACACATGCAAACACTAAGCATTATATCTGGCCTAGATGCACATAAGTACAATAAAGAACCAATCATGGGCGGTATACCTTGTGATCGAAGTCAATACCATTTTCATCGATTGCATAGATGGCCATTTGTGGGCATAGGAATTTTAGCGCCTTTGCAATCTTGCATGCGAATTTCTTGAGGACATCTTTGAGGTATTTCTCTGAGATATGAATATGCCATTGTGTTGTTGGCGAATTTGAAGACCTAAGAAGAATTTCAACTCTCCATCATAGACATTTGATATTCTTCACTCATCATATAGGCAAATTCATCACTATAACGTTGGTCGATACAGCCAAAGATAATATCATCAACATATATTTGGCACACAAACAGTTCACCATCATATGATTTAGTAAAGAGAGTAGAATTGAGTGAACCGGGTGTGAAGCCATTCTTCACGAAGAATTCCTTCAATGTATCATACCACGCTTGAGGGGCTTGCTTGAGAGCCATAGAGGGCCTTATTTAGTCTGAAGACTTTGTCGGGATTCTTTGGATCTTCAAAACACTGGGGTTGAGCAACATATACTTCTTCCTCAAGCTTACCATTGAGGAATGCACTTTTCACATCCATTTGATATAAAGTGATATTGTGATGGTTAGCATAGGCGAGTAATATCGAATAGACTCAAGTCTAGCAACAGGTGCAAAAGTTTCATCGAAATCAATTCCTTCAACCTGCGTGTAGCCTTGAGCTACTAGTCGTGCCTTATTCCTCACCACAAGACCATTTCATCTTGCTTGTTGCGGTAGATCCACTTTGTGCCAATGATATTATGCTTGCGAGGATCTGGGCGTTTGACCAGTTCCAGGCGTTGTTGAGCTCGAACTGATGTAATTCTTCTTGCATGGCCTGAATCCCTCGGCTCGAAATGCTTCATCTACCTTAGTGGGCTCTGTGATAGAGACAAAAGCATAGTGCCCACAAAAGTTAGATAAGTGTGAAGCTTTTGAGCGAGTGAGAGGACTGGCGCTTCAATGTCATCAATGATCTTGTCAACTTGCACTTCTTTTTGCAGCGAGGATGAGCTGGTTGTCTTGAGGAATTTGATCATTTTCCTCGGCACCATTTTCTTCAGCATTATCTTGAGTGCATCAGCTCGGCGTTCTTGGCGTCTGGGAATGAATTCTTCAGCAGTTTCTTGATGGGGATGACATCCTCGGTTGCCTTGAACTGATAGAATCCTCGGTGCTGGTTAAGTCTAACACAGAAGGTAGGTGCTCTCTTTGCGAGCCATTAGTTTCATCGAACCGCACATCTCGATGTCAACAATCTTGTGAAGTGTGATGTTGAAGACTACGTAGGTGTCTGAGTCCTTTCCGTAACCAAGCATATAACCTTCATGTGCTTTCGGTTGCAAATTTAGAGTGGTGGTGAGGATCTCTAATCCAGCATTTAGCACGAAGACTTTGAAATAACTTACATTGGGTTTCTTGTGCGTGAGGAGTTCATAGGCAGTCTTCTTGAAGAATTTGTGAAGATATACTCTGTTGATGATGTGACCGCGGTGTCAATTGCTTCAATCGAAGCGACTAGGTGTTTTGTATTCATCAAGCATAGTCGAGCCATCTCAACAAGAGTTCTGTTCTTGCGCTCCACAGCGCCATTTTTTGAGGAGTATAGGGAGCAGATAACTCATGAGTAATACCAAGTTCATCAAGATAGTCATCAAGACCGGAATTCTTGAACTCAGTTCCATTGTCACTTCTGATATGCTTGATCTTCACACCAAAGTTGGTTGAAGCCCTCGAGGAAAATCGTTTGAAGATTTCCTGCACTTGATTTTTATAAGTAACAATGTGTACCCATGTGTAGCGAGAGTAATCATCAACAATAACAAAGCCATATAGAGATGCATCATTAGTAACAGTGAGTAATGGTTGGGACCAAAGAGGTCCATGTGAAGCAATTCGAAGGGACGAGTAGTGGTCATGATAGTCTTATTTGGATGCTTGGCCTTGGTCATTTTCCAGCTTCACGGGCTCCGCATAAGTGATCCTTGAGAATTTGACATTCTCAATGCCAATGACATGCTTCTTCTTCCATGGCGTGTGCAAATTCCTCATGCCTGCGTGACCAAGTAAATCGATGCCATAGCCATATACGAAGCTTTTGCAAGTAGGCACACGGCTGGTTGTGGTCTGTGGAAAAATCAACAATATACAAGTCTCCTCTCCTAAAGCCTTGAAGACTTTGGAATTGTCAACTTCCATAATCACAACACAACGATACTTGCCAAAGATAACAACCATATCAAGATCACAAAGCATTGAGGCTGACATGAGGTTATATCCTAAAGACTCAACAAGCATGACTTTGTCCATGTGCATGTCCTTAGAGATAGCAACCTTACAAGTCCCAATACTGACTTTTGCCTTTGTCGCAAAGATGATATGCTTGAGATGAGATGGTGATAAGGAGCATCCATCAATAGATTCTTGTCACCAGTCATGTGATTTGTACATCCACTATCGAGAACCCACTTTCGGTGGCTTTGGGTTGATCATCCTGCGGATGAATTAGTACAACTTACGATCTCATATACTTCATCGATGAAGAATATGATGTCAAGTTCATCGAGATGAAATTCATCGGTCGTATTTAGATAAGCAGTATGAGGGCGTGTGAAATGAAAGTTCATTTCATCATGATTAACTGCGTCCTTTCGAGCATTTTTAGGGCCCCAGCAAATTCTTGGACATTTGAGGCGCGTCGGAGACCTGACCTCTGAAAGATTAGTTCTTTTCTTCACCACCCACATCTGAAGGGGTGGCAAAGTTCATCATTCTGCGAGCACCATATGAGAATGGTGGCATAGAGGCCAAACCATTTCGTTTCACATAAGAGGGGTTAGGGTAAGCATATGAATAAGCAGAGAAATTCTTGAGGACTTATGAACATAATGGTTTGAAGAATAATGCACATATTCATAGCCCTTAGCTCTACCTGCGAAATAGAGTTATTATACGATGATAATCATATGAGGACTTTGATCCTTTTGAGGAATTTGATCCATGTGAGGAATTAGGTCCGTATGAGGACTTGGATCCATATGAAGAATTTTGTCCATATGAAGAATTTGATCTGGGGTTCCTTTTCTTCACAGGTGGTGTCACGAGGACATTCACCTGAAGACTTTCAAGACATTTCTTGGGAACCCAGATTTTCTTCATAGGGGGACCGTTCCTGCAGTTAGTGCCAACATATCTAGCAAATACTTCACCATTCTGATTTTTGAACAGTTTATAGTTTGAGTCAAATGACTCATCATCGAATGAGGAAATTCACATGTAAAACCAGATAAGGTAGATGGATCAATGGAGGTCCCTTTGCAGCAACCCATGAGGTTTTGGGATCTGCTCGGGCTTCGATACGTTCCATCAGCATTGAGTTTCCTCTCAAAGGCAATACCCTCTTTCCTAGGGTTCTGTTGAGGATCTGCTTTTAAGCACATCACAAAGTCGATGCCCTTTGAGGCTTTTGTACATGCTGTCATGTACAATTCCTTCAATCTGCATCGTCGGTGATACTAGCAATGTCCTCGGATGAGGAATTAGTGATAGTAGAGGCAGGTGAAGAATTTGTAACAGTTGAAGCATTTGAACATTCGGTGAAGAATTAGCGATTCACGTTCAATGCACTTTAAGCATGGAGGAACAAATTCTTCTTGAGAAGCTGATTTGTTGAGCAAGTAATGAATCGCGCTCCTTCGAAGATCTTCATAACTCGCTCTTAGCTTCTCAAGATCTTGCTTTCTTTGAAGAAATTCATAAGAAAGTTTCTCATGATCGAGATAAGAGAGTGTTATGATGACCTTGAAGGCTGTCAAGCCTAGGCGAACTTTCGAAGATTTTCGAGTTAGGGCTTGAGTGCGATCCATTTCTTCACCTAACATATCATCACTCTTATCTAGCATGTTTTGAACCTTTTCAAAAGCCCTTTGTTGTTTATAGCAATCTTAGCAAGTTTAGAGTAGCTGGGCTTGAGATCCTCATCGATTCATTTTCACTAGATTGAGGAGGAGGTGTAATTGAGTACCTTGGCACCTTTGCCATGAAGCAATAGGTGGGGCGTAGTCATCATTTTCCTCATCGGGTTTGTTGGTGAGTCATTTTCTTGATGTTGAAGATGGATTTTGGCGTAAGCGATAGCAAGAGCGGACTAGCCACACCAGATTCGGATTCTTGAGACTCCTCCTCTTCCTTATTTTCCTCGATTCAGCCTCGAGTCCATTTCCTTGCCAATGAATGCAGAGCCTTTTTGGAGCTGCTCTTCTTGTGAGAAGAAGGTTTGAAGATTTTGATGATGAAGATTTTGATGATTTCTTCTTCTTCTTCACGTCATCAGGCTGTAATCCTTGTGTTTCTTCTTCTTCAATTCCTTTTCCAGAGGACAATCTTGGATATAGTGACCAGGTTTCTTGCATTTGTGGCAAAGTCTTCGCTTATAGTCACTAGATGAGGAATCACTGCTTCTTGAGGATTTTCCAAAAGCGACCACGTCTTGTGAATTTCTGGAATTTCTTCCGGCGATGCTAGCTCTGGCCAAATTCTTGAGGTCTCCAAGGCTACTAGCGAGTCTTCACTCTCGATTCAGATTCAGCCTTGGCCTTGAGAACGTGTTCTTCCATAGCTAGAACCATAGAGATCTCTCTTTTACAAGCTGGAACTTCGTGAGTATTTAGCCTTCGAGGATATCGGCAGGATCAAGAGACTTGTAGTCAGCTCGTTCTTGTATCATCGGTGCGGAGTGTCAAATGAGGAATCAAGCGATCTTAGCAATTTCTTCACCACCTCATGGTCGGTGATGTCGGTGGCACCAGTGCTTGAAGCTCATTTGAGATGTCGGTGAAGGCGATCGAAGGTTTGTTGAACATTTTAGTTGTCGAGTCTTTTGAAGCGGTTGAAGAGATTCGAAGAACATCAACTCGAGAGTCACGCTGAGTTGAAACACCTTCATTACTTTGGACAGCCTGTCCCAGATGAGTTTGGCAGATTCCAAAGCACTCACTCTTCCATATTGACCTTTGCTCGAGATGGCCACATATGATATTCTTAAGCGAGAATCGAGTTGCTTGAATCTCTTCACATCAGCATCATTCGAGAGAGGTGTGGTGAGGAAACACCTTTTGTCACAACATACCGGAGATCGTTGTCAATTGCTTCAAGATGCATTCGCATTTTGTTCTTCGATGGGGTAGTCCGTCCCATCGAAGGTAGGACACCCTGCTGAGACCTTGATCATACCTGCGGTCGACATAACTAAAACTCCGGTGGTTAAACCAAAATCACGCAGAACAAAGGGTACCTTGCTCGATACCAATTGAAAGTGCGTTATATCGACTAGAGGGGGTGAATAGGCGATTTTATGAATTTTACAAATTCTTCAACGAGAATTTGCGGTGAGAAATTCCTTAGCGAAGAAATACATGCAGCGGAATAAGTACTCGAGAAGTAAGCATAGCAGATTACATGCATAGTCATCATGATGAAATGAAGACAATCACAGTCTGAAAGCGTAATCACGGGATAACACAAGATGAAGACAAAGCAGGTGAAGAAATTGGGCGAGGAAATTGAGAAAGTCTTGATCAAAGTCTTCAAACACGAGATATGACAATCACTCAACACAGTAATGAGGAAATGAAAGGGTTGAGGAAATAGAACCATTAGGTTGGTGAAGACAATGATTTGGTAGACCAGTTCCAGCTGCTGTCTCGGTTATACGTCTGGTTGGGCGGCTGAGTATTTAAACTCGAGGACGCGATCCGGACACCAGATCCTTGAGCACGCAGCTCAGGACACCAAGTCCTCACCGTATTCTCCTTGAACTAAGGCCACGCATGAGCCTCGTCCAATCACTCGTGGTAAGTCTTGAGCGACTTCCAAACCTTCACATACTTGGTCACTCGGCGATCCACAATTCCTCTTGGATGCTCTAGACCGTGGCGCCTAACCGTCTGGAAGAAGCACAGTCTTCAAAGGTAAAAGCGTCGGATCACGCGGGATCAATTTCTTGATGATGCTCAATCACTTTGGGTTTGTTGGGGTTTGGTTTTGGGATTTTCCTCACTTTGGGTTTTCCTCACTTGATGATTTTCACTTGTTGGGCGGCTATTTATAGCCTCGGGAGCAACCCGACATGATAAGACATAAATGCCCTTAAATGATATGACCGTTAGGTGGAGATATTTTGGGGACAGGTGGCTGCCGCAGCACAGCAGTCGGAAGTTGGAATATCAAATTCCTCGGGGCTATCATGTTCCTCCTTTGTGTAGGCAATTCGCCTGGCGAATTCCTAACTCCTCGATCGAGAACAAATTCCTCGATTGACGGAAGAGCTTCGTCTCTACATCCTGAAGAAGTGTTGAACTGTATGAGATTTCAAAGGCTTCACTCGAAGGATTGGTAGGTGAGGATTTTGAGTTGAGCATCAAATGGAAATTTTTCCTTAGTATTTCCTCGACCCCCTTTAACAGTGCACGGTGTTTCCTATGACTTAAGAAAGAAAATGAAACTACGAAAACAAAAGTCTTCACGCTTCATATTCCTCGGCGAATACCAAGTCTTGAGAATCACACCAATTTCTTCACTTTCAAAGTCTTGAAAGTCTTGAATATCAAATTCTTGAGATGAAGAAATTCATTTTTGAAATTCGACTTTCTCTGTA
>JAHIAM010013757.1:0-19575 GCA_021605205.1 Aegilops longissima
ATTGGGATTTATGTAGGTCACTATGAAAGATTGCAAATAAGACATATGTGGATCTCATGCATAGCATATGATAAGTCAAGCGGATTAGCAAACATGATGTGACCTAAAAATTGTCACAAGAAATCCTATGTAACATGCATCACAACTAATAGACTCCACATGAGAATCATCATATTCATAAATGGGCAAATCATCACATGGAAATCATACTAGAATGAAGCATGTCAATAGGGTGATCAACATCATGCAAGCAATCAATGTGAAAATAGTCCACTAGTGGGGCGAGGCATCACGTCACCTTTGTTACCTTTGTCAATCCACTCCAAGTGGTGTAGGTGAGGTGGGAAAGACCAAATAGTGGTCATCTTCATCTTGATGGAACCATGTGGGGTGCATCATATTCCACCATGGCCATCGTCTTGTCCAAGGGAGGGAAGTAAATCGGGATCGTGCGTCATCATATATGGGACCTAGCACCAAATGAGAAGACACAATAGAGGTAGAGGTTAAGTCGTTAGAAATCGAAGTGGCCTCACATGCCCTATGAACTATCTCACTCTCTCTATGTGGTGGTTCCTCCTCCCTCGAAATAAGTGCACTCAATCTCACGTATGGTGGAGTCTCCATCTCACTCAAGTGGTGGGGTTGTGGCTCTCCTCACATGGGAATGGGGCAACACATCATATAGGGGCTAGTGGTGAAGTCACTCTCACTCTCAATTGGTGGCACAAGTCCTCAAGTCATCATACATCGGCAGTGGTCGAAGGGAAAATCCCATGCTCAACAGTCTCGTAGTAATGCGTCTTGGATGAAGGCGAAGATGGCACATCATCGCTCTCGTCGTGGATGAAGGCCGAAGATGGCTCAACATCACTCTGGTGTGGATGAAGGCCAAAGATGGCTCAACATCACTCTCGTGGTGGATGAAGGCGAAGATGGCACAACATCCTCTCGCCTCCTAAGATGGAAGCATCATCCTTGCTCGCCACCTTGTAACCCTCCAAAGCTTGGTCCTTGAAGGTCTCCGTAGTTGTACTTGTGCCACCATCTTGAAAAAGAGTCAAGGTAGACTTCGGCATCATCAATGCCACAAAGAGGGATGGCGGTGAAGTTGCACTGGGAGCATCGTCTTGGAGCTTGTCGGGCTTGGGCATCATGGTGGTACTAGCCTCATGCTTGTCGTGAAGCTTGGTGGCCTTGAAGTGTGCTTGGGGTGGAGAAGCCTTGGCCTTCATGAGTTCTTGTTCATGAGAGCACCAATGTAGTAGTCGTCAATGGACTTGTAGTTCTCGAGGAAGATGGTCTTGGAGATGTCGTTGTGCAATCCCATCATGAAGTGGAACTTCATCGAAATGGGGTAATCCCGAACAAATCATGAGGCAATCTTCATCTCCTTGAAATCTTGTCGATGGACTTGGATCCTTGGGTGGTGTTCTCCAATTGGGCGTCGAAGTTGTTCCGTGTGGTTGGAGGCACAAACTCTGCATGAAAGCTCTCTTCATCTTGGACCAACTCCTCTCGTAGCACTCGGGTGTGGAAGCCACCATGTCGGCGTGGTCGTGGAAGTTTCTTGTGGCGCACTTCACTTGATCTTGGGAGGAACTTCATGTAGCTTGAGGTAGTGGTCCATCAAGCGCTCCCTCGAGGTACTCCTCGGGTTCTTGAGTCCCATAGAAAGGAATCTGGTGGTCGATGTGAGAATTCGTAGTAGCTCGTGGAATCGCGGACTTGAGCTTGGGAGCTTCTCTTGGCGTAGTCTTGCGGTGCTTGTTGGCGAAGATCAGAATATCCGAATCGAAGATGCCTTGAAACTTGGCGAAGATGCCAAGGGAGATGGTGAAGTCGTTGGCGGTTGTTGATGTTGAGCTCTTGACCTTCACGTTCTTGTTGATGATGGTGTCGATGCCGATGTGATGTTGCGGAGATGGTTGCTCGGAAGGATGTGCTCTTGGCGTCTTCTGAAGATGAGGAAGATTGCTTGAGGACTTGATGAGGTTTGATCTCCTCCATTTTAAGCTTGCATCTTGGCGTCGTAGTTGTTTTCCATGGCATCGAACTCGTCGTTGTTGTTGTGACCGAAGATGAAATGCCTTGCCTATCCATCCAAGACTCGAGTAGAGGTGAGTAGGAAATGAGATAAACAATACCAAGTTACCTTTTCCCAAAGTTGAGGATGTATCCGTTTCACTCAATGTGAGATGAAAGAATAGTGGAATTGATCGGACTTGTTCCTCCACCCTATCAAGTAAAGCTTATGGTAGAGCTCGGTGAGGATAGTGGCACAAAATTTGATGCAAAATGTTAGCAAGAGTCAATAATGTTGAAAGAATTCACAAATTATAAGCGAAACAAGTAGACCAATAGCAATATGTGGCTGCGGAAACACACCGGATAGATAAATGGGGTGGCAACCAAGGAAAAAGCTCAAAATGTGGAATCCACCAAAAGCGCTCGTGTTGCACAACTCAAGAGGCACTCCGATTGCTCAATAGGCGGATCGACACTTGTGCACAACCTATAAGATGCAAAATGGATAAACTTTCTATCCCAAGTATGCTATGTATGTATGGTTCGGTGTTTCTCTCACAATGATCCAAGATGATCAAGTATGATACCATATGATATATTTGGATGCTATGGCTATTTTACAAGCTCTTTGCTATTTCTCTTTTGCTAAAATCTTATTCTTTTTTTTTTGTATGTATGGCCACTTTGCACAATGACAAACCAAGATAGCTATTGTGTATGTCAGGGGCGATATTGTGACACAATGGATGATATGATGATACCAAGATGATATGGTATGTATGCAATGGATCTTGTAGATCACTAATGTGCACAAATAACGTTGCGGCAATACTCAAATGTATCTCGATAGGCAAATAGCATAAAATGGGCTGGGTTATCAATGCAATTTGCAAGGAATATACAATGGTGTCGTCGAGGTTACAGTCGCTGCGATGATGGTGGCGGTGTTCTTGATGTAGATACCAAGATGATGGAGCTCGTCCTAAGTGCGAAACACCTGGAAAGCGGAAAAACCATGAACTCAAAATCTCAAATGACAAATGTCAAATGGTGGTAGCGGGAATGTGGTGGTGGTTTGCACTTGGCAATGCGGAAGTGGAATGATGGGCTATACCGTGTCGGAGTTGAAGTTGCCATCCCTAAGTAGCTGAAACACCTTAGGAGACATAAGCCACAACTCAAACCAGCCCAAACAACTATTGGGTTAAGTTGGGTTGTCGGAAGTGTATGGGGGCAAGCCTATGTGGAAGTGGTGGTGGTGGTTGTTGAAGAAGCAATCGTCCCTAAGTGCGAAACACCTTAGGAGACTCAATCACTACTCAAGCAACCACTAATGCTATGGAACAAAATTGGTTGGGTTGCGAAGTCGGTGGTGGTTATCACGGAGGATGTGGGCGGAAGCCCTAGGCAAGATGCCAAAGTTCACAAAATTTGATGGAGTCAAATGGTGATGGTAGTATTTTTATGGGAAGGGGGTGTCAATAGCTTGAACGAGCTAAAACGTCAAAATCGGACTCGGATGAATTAGTTATGGCGAAGCGGTGAAACGGAAAAACTGAAATTGGGTTGGGCGGTAGTACCGCTTCGTGCAGTAGTACCGCTTGGAATGAACATGTCGTGTTCGGGTTTCAAAAATCTGGCTCGGGAGGCGGTAGTGCCTCTTGGAAGGCGGTAGTACCGCTTAGGTGCTAAGCGGTAGTACCGCTTGGAAAGGGTAACCGCTATGTCGGGATTTTCGCAAATCCGGGTAGAAGCGCGATTTTGGGCGGAAATGGATGATTTGGTCAAAATTGGAGAGATTTCGTGGAGGAAAGATGGGGAAACTTGGGGAATGCTAGATCCACTTGAAACCAAGCAAATCCATGGATCAAAATCAACAAACATCATCAAAACTAACAAATCACAAAAAAATTGGGGCTATTTTTGGTGGGCATTTTCGGATTGGGCAAAATCAACAAAATCAAGCTAGAAAAAAGGGTGGGGCTCCAAAACGTGATCAACCTAAGCTCGATCCATAGATGATGGGCGGAACCCTCGTGGGCGATCTTTCACGTTGGTGGGATCCCTCGAAGAACACGATGAAAGCAGGGAAGGCAGGAGAAAATCACAAGAAACACTCAAGAACAAGTCCAATCACACATCCACTAGACAATCAAACACACAAGATCACAAGGTACATGAACAACAAAGGAAAGATACAAGGTGGTTCATCTCCAAGAGGAGGTCTTGATGATATCCTAGCGGATCTTCCATAGAATCTTGATGATATCCGAGGATCTTCTCACATGGAGGTCTTGAACTCCATGGGTAGTAATCTCTCTCTCCAAGAGTAGAGGTAGGAGCAAAGCTCACCTAAGAATGAGCTATCATTTTGCTAACCCTAGAAATGAAGTGGTGGTGGTCTATTTATAGTCTAAGCCACGAAGGGGGTAAGTGGGAGAGGGATACAAGGCCAAGGCCCGAGCTGAGGCAGGCGGTAGTCTGGGGCTCATGACGGTATACCGCTGGAGAAAGTAGTACCCTTGGTGGCCTTAAGCAGTGAATGGCAAGTGGTAGTACCGCTGTTCTGAATCGGCAGTTCTCTTCCTTTCTCTTCCATGGTTCCCTGGGACGGTGTGATCGTTCCTTGGCGCTTGCACTCCTCCTCGACATCCAGTGAAGCTCAGACAATACTTATGCATGCACGGGAGAAGTGTCAGTAGTATACCATCCTCGAAGGGTCAAATGAACCGTGTAAAGGAAAGATTCACCTTTATGTATGAGAAGTAGAGGTTGCGTGTCACTTGCCAAGCGGACTCTTGACATGGTGATGACCGTGGGATGCTCGCATCACATTCTCTGCAAAATGTCCTCTTCCCTTACAACGACAAATAATATCCTTGTGTGCCTGTTGACCGCCATGGAAGAAGAAGAGCTACTGTAGGCCGGGTGTGCTCTTGGCGGATAGTGGTGGTTGTGCACCTTTCTTGTATCCACGATTGGAGGTGGCAGCGGCGGAGGTGCCGGTGTAGTAGAGCGTGTGGAAGTAGATGATGCCGTGGTGTCCATGATGAAGGTCGACCTGCAGAAAAGTTAGATGCGCCAGCGCCTATCGATCCGCACTTCACGTTCAGCTTTACAAGCAAGATGGAATAATGGTGATATTATTATAATCTTTGTAGTCTAGAATGGTCGAATCTCTCTATTTAATCCACCCGAACGTGCAAGCATAGCTTCATTCTCCTCAATACCACATCTAATCAAGCGGTTTGTAATTCTGATAATATTCTTCTCTGAATTTTTCCTTGTCTTAAAGCTACAATTTTGAGTAATTCACGCTGATAATATGGTGGAACCAAGAGCATAGCAGTTTTCAAAGCAGCCCAAGTAGCTGGAACTGGATATAATCTACAATGTTGGACCACCAAACACATGCAAAGCTAGTGAAAGCACAAAAGCCGAGAACACGTCTCTCCTCGGGATATTGTAAACATGTAAATGGTTGTTCAGTTCTAACTCCCAAGTAAGATATATATCGGAACATATCTACCCTCAAATGGTGGAATATTCAATTTCAGTTTAGGGAGATGGTCATGATCTTACTGAAGGAGCCGAACATTGCCATTATTTGCATGTGGGCGACACGGTGGTTGTGGTCTTTGGTGGTTTGCCGTAATTGATGTTGATCAAGCTCATCCTCGTAATCTCCACATAATCATCCTCCCCACCGCATGGGAGGACCGAAGTATCAACTGCACCGGCAGCTTGGCGAGTGAAGAGGACAGGGAAGCTCGGCGGAGGGCTGTTTGCGATGTGGAGGTAGTCCTTGTTGTTGTAGTAGAGGTGCGTTAGGTGCAGCGGTGGTGGTGGTGGTGGCCTTGACAATTCATTAAACTTGTTATCGAGCTTTGTTTGAAACCTTCTCAATGCCATCTATCTTCTCCATGGCCTCTTCAAATCTATTTGCCATAGTCCACCTGCCCACTCATCATTTGTTGAAACTTATCATTAACGCTTTGTTTGTCATGTTCTCCGGTCGTCCCGTCGAC
The DNA here is from genome assembly GCA_021605205.1 of Aegilops longissima. NCBI lineage: Eukaryota > Viridiplantae > Streptophyta > Magnoliopsida > Poales > Poaceae > Aegilops > Aegilops longissima. The sequence continues at coordinate 6,057 of JAHIAM010013757.1, forward strand.
ATGATCCTGCCATGGTTAGCACAATAGAAATACACAAGAATATGATTGACGGACTACTAGGAAGTGGTGGTGGTGGTGTGGTGGGCGATCAAATCCGTCAAGCAAATCTCAAATTCTTACGGTTCTTACCAGATGGTGATCGGAACGATGTAGTCAAAACTCTCAAAGCTTGGATGAAGCGATTACGAGGGAAAGTCAAAGCACGATGTAGATGTATGTGGAGTGGGAAGGCTTATAATATGGTAGCAAAAGGTCAGCAATAATCAATTCGAGATGCAAAGTTGAATAAGCGCTCAGCAGTCTTGTGCTGGTCCTAAGGCTAGGCCGTGCTAGAGGCGAGCCTAGAACACTAACAAAATCCAGTATTCGTAAACAAGGGAAAAGCACACTCGGAATTTTTTTCGCTCTTTTTTTGTGCTCTTTTTTCGAAAAATCACTATAATGGCGAGTGTCTCAAAACTCTTGAGGTCAACACGGGATGGGCACGAAATTTTTCGACCAAATTTTTTTTATTTGCGGACCCAAAAAGCTGAAGCGGTCAAAAAACTTTCTATATGGTTGTCTCAACACACTTAGAAACACCTAAAATAGGATAGCGGAAAATTTTTTTACGACAAGTGCGTTTTGGAAAATTTTGGGCCTAACGGAGGGTGGTTTCAGACTCTTTTTTCGAAACCTACTCCGGTGGGAAACACGAATCGGAAACTAGATGGATCTGAAAACAAACCTAATATGCAAGGAACTCAGATTGGTGGTGGATATGGTGGTGGATATATGGTGGTTGTATATGGCAGCGGTGGTGGTAGCGGTGGTAGTATGGATATGGATCGGTTGGTGGTATATGGACCCGGATCCGGAGGCGGTGGTGGTAGGTGGCGAGGCGATGATGATGGTTTGTTGGCGGCGTGACAACTTATGACCCGGAACTTCGAAACTCTAAAGACTAGACTCTAAGACCAGCAACTAGACCTGACGATGCACCCAAATTCAACAAAGCAAAACCCTAAAAGATTATGCAAAGGCTCGATTGGTTCGGATATGATGAACTAACCCTAAATTTTTTGTGGCTTTTGTGGACAATAGATATGAAGAACAGGACTCGATCTAAACTACGAAAGCTAAAATCTCAGCAGCAACACAAATCGATACCACTTGATAGGCGAGGTGTCCGTCTTTCGATGAGATGTTGGTTTAAGCTTTGTAGGAAATCGACTTTGGACCGATCAACGAGCGTCGAGGGCGTCGGCTTATGTCGCTAAACCAACTCCAGGAGGTTATTGACCCGCGGAGCCGATCAACGACCACGAGTGCATTAAGAACAAGCGAAACTGAGATTGCAATCTGGATATTGCGAATATAAGATGAAGCTTTATTGATCAAGGTGGGGTTATGTGGCCTTTATGCAGTGTTGAACACAAGCGAAATGCGCGAATTGCGCTATGGGAACTTTTAATCTAAACAAAACCCAAAAGGTCTAAGCGGTGCCCTAAGGGCTGTATATATGGAGGAAGAGGAAATTTCGTGGCCCTTGGTGGAGGGTCGAAATCAACCTAACTCTTGTTCCCCACAACGGACTCTAAAAACAGCCTATACTTAAGTATTTCGAAATTACATGGGCCTGGCCCAATAATAAGGTGTGAGCACCTAGAATAGCCTATGGACGAATATTATGAAGTGGCATCTTGTATATTTCGTCCAAGGCCTTATGCACTCATTAGGGTGGCTAAAGTCCTGGAATCATCACTTGTAACTCCGTTCTTGTTCTCCTTAGCATGCCAACATCTCCATGCTTGAACTTGCTCCAAGGTTCATCTTTCTTGTCCATGGTAGGCCCTTCATTTGTAAGCAAACAAATGTATCCAATTTAACAGCATCATATTCTCATGAACATTGGAATGCGTTACCAAGAACGAAAGTCACGATAATTCAATTGGCGTCTGAGCTCTAGTAATTAGTCCGGATGTATTAGCAGGAGGGGCTGTGGGTGTAACAATGGTATTGATGTCCTCATCAACAACTTTTTTGAGGTAGAGCTAAGGGCTATGAATATGTGCATTATTCTTCAAACCAATATGTTCATAAGTCCTCGAAGAATTTCTGCCTTATTCATGCTTACCCTAACCCCTCTTTCGAAAGCGAAATGGATTGGCCTCTATGCCACCATTCTCATATGGTGCTTTCATGAGTGATGAACTCTTTGCCACCTTAGGATGTGGGTGGTGAAGAAAAGAACTAACCTCTTCTGCGGTGGGTCTCGGGCGTGCTTTAAGCGTCTGAAGAATTTCTTTGGGGCACAGAGAAATGCACGAAGGGCCGAGCTAATCATGATGAAATGAACTTTCATTTACCGTCCTCCTCTGCTTATCTGTTATCTTTGGTGATGAAATTCATCGATGAACTTGATATCATATTCTTCAGCGATGAAGTATATGAGATCGTAAGTTACACTAATTCATCTGCGGATGATCAACCCAAAACCAGGTGGGTTCTCGATAGTGGATGTACAAATCACATGGTGGTGACATGAATCTATTGATGGATGCTCCCTTATCACCGTCTCATCGAAGCATATCATCTTTCTTTGACAAAGGCAAAAGTCGGTTTGGGTCTTGGTAAGGTTACGATCTCTAAGGACATACACATGGACAATGTCACTTATTGAGTCCTTAGGTTACAACCTCATTGATCTCAATGCTTTGTGATCTTGATATGGTTGTTATCTTTGGAAATGTCGTTGTGTTGTGATTATGGGCGACAATTCCAAGGTCTTGAAGGCTTTAGGAGAGGAGACTTGTATATTGTTGATTTCTCTGGGACCACAACCAGCCGTGTGTCTACAAAGCTTGAAGGCTAGCTATGGCCGACTTAGTCACGTAGGCATGAGAATTTACTGCGCTTGCAAGAAGAAGCATGTCATTGGCATTGAGAATGTCAAATTCCTCAAGGATCGGTTATGTGGAGCACGTGAAGCTAGGAAAATGACCAAGGCCAAGCATCCGGTGAAGACTATCATGACCACTACTTCGTCCCTTGAATTGCTTCCATGGACCTCTTTGGTCCTAATCATTACTCGCGGTCACTAATGATGCATCTCTATATGGCTTTGTTATTGTTGATGATTACTCTCGTTAACATGGGTACATTGTTACTTACAAAAATGAAGTGCAGGAAGTCTTAAGCGATTTTCCTCGAGGCTTAACCAACTTTGGTGTGAAGATCGGACACATCGGGGTGACAATGGAACTGAGTTCAAAATTCGGTCTTGATGCCTATCTTGATGAACTTGGTATTACTCATGAGTTATCTGCTCCCTATACTCCTCGGCAAAATAAAGCGTGGGCGCAAGAACATAACTCTTGTTGAGATGGCTCGCACTATGCTGATGAATACAAAAGCGCCTAGTCGTTTTTGGATTGATGCAATTGATCGCGTGCCACATCATCAACAGTATATCTTCTAAATTCTTCAAGAAGACGCCTATGAACTCCTCGACAAGAAACCTAATGTGAGTTATTTCAAAGTCTTGATTGCTAAATCTTTGGATTAGAGATCCTCATCACAATTCTAAATTTGCCAAAGCACATGAAAGTTTTATGCTTGGTTACGGAAAGGACTCGCACACCTCTGAGTCTTCAACTCTTCACAAGATTGTTACCTTTGTAGATGTCTTGATTCGATAAAACAATGGCTGTAAAGAGCACCTATATGTTAGATGAACCAACACAGGAATCTATCAAGTTCAAGCAAGCGAGGATGTCATTCCTCTTGAAGAATCTGCTGAAGAATTCATTCGATCTGTGAAGAACATCAGGTGATGCACAGAAGATAATCTTTGAAGATCTTGGTCTTTGAGGAAAATGATCAAATTCCTCGGCGACAACCAGCTCATCCTCGCGTTGCAAAGAAGTGCAAGTTGACAAGATCATCGATGACATTGAGCGTCGGTCCTCTCACGCTCAAAAGCCCATTTATCTAACTTTTGTGGGCACTATGCTTTTATCTCTATCCAGAGCCACTAAGGTAGATGAAGCATTCTGGAGCTGAGTGGATTGGGCCATGCAAGAAGAATTACATCATTCAGGCTCAACATTATGAGGAACTGGTCAAGCGTCCGAGATCCTTAAGCATAATATCATTGGCACAAAAGTGGATCTCCGCAACAAGCAAGATGAAAATGGCCTTGTGGTGAGGAATAAGAGCGACTGTAGCTCAAGGCTACACAGGTTGAAGGAATTGATTTCGATGAAACTTTTGCACTGTTGCTAGACTTGAGTCTATTGCATATTACTTGCCTATGCTAACCATCACAATATCACTTTATATCAAATGGATGTGAAAAGTGCATTCCTCAATGGTAAGCTTGAGGAAAAGTATATGTTGCTCAACCCCAGTTTTGAAGATCCAAAGAATCCCGACAAAGTCTTCAAACTCAACAAGGCCCTCTATGGTCTCAAACAAGCCCCCGAGGTGGTATGATACATTGAAGGAATTCTTCGTGAAGAATGGCTTACACCAGTTCACTCGACCCTACTCTCTTTACTAAATCATATGATGGTGAACTGTTTGTGTGCCAAATATATGTTGATGATATTATCTTTGTGTCTTGACCAACGTTATAGTGATGAATTTGCCTATATGATGAGTGAAGAATATCAAATGTCTATGATGGGAGGTTGAAATTCTTCTTGGGTCTTCAAATTAAATCAACAACACAATGGCATATTCATATCTAAGGAAAATACCTCAAAAGATGTCCGAAGAAATTGGCATGCAAGATTCAAAGCGTCAAATTTCCTATGACCACAAATGGCCATCTATGCTGATGAAAATGGTATTGACTTGATCACAAGGTATACCGCTCCATGATTGGTTCTCTATTGTACTTATGTGCATCTAGGCGGATATAATGCTTAGTGTTTGCATTGTGCCCGATTTCAAGCTACACGAAGGAATCACACCATAAGGCGTGAAGCATATTCTTGATATCTAGCTCACACACCAACACTAGGTTATGGTACCCCCAAGGGCTCTACTTTTGATCTCATTGGATATTCGACTCGACTATCTTGGTGATCGTGTGGACCATAAGTTAACATCTGGTACTTGTCATTTCCTTGGGCGATCTTTAGTCTGTTGGTCCTCGAAGAAAGCAATTGGTATCATTGTCTACTCGGAAGCTGAATACATTCTTTTGGCTCTTGTTGTGCTCAATTCTGTGGATGAAGCAAACTCTCAAGGACTCTGGCATCAACGTGAAGAATGTGCCTCTCTTTGTGACAATGAGATTGCCATCAAGATTACTCCACATTCACCTTTCGAAGACAAAGCACATTCAAATTCGTCATCATTTTCTTGTGATCATGTGTTGAAGGCGACATCTCCATCGAGCATGTGAAGGTGAAGAACAGCTAGCGATATCTTCACTAAGCCCTTGGATGAGAAGAGATTTAGGTTGGGTGTGAGCTAAATATCTTAGAATCTTGAATGGTCTTTGAAAAGAACACACATCCGACACTTATGCAAAATTGATGACTTAGATGTGCAACACATGAAGAAATGTTTTCTTCAATCCATGAAGAATAACACTCTAAGTGTGAAGAAATTAATGAAAATTTGATTCTCAGAACCCTCGACAATTATGGCGTATGAAATCATCATTCTTATCTGAGTGGAATCCGCCAACCACTAAAATTGAAAATCTTCAATTTGAGTTTTTCCTCCTTTTGAAATTCTTGATTTTCAAATTCTTCAACTTCAAAATCTTCATTATATATATATATATATATATATATATATATATATATATATATATATATATATATATATATATATATATATATGGGTTTATATCTCTAAACGTTCACTTATTGCTATTTCTTCAAATCGTTTTTCTTGCTAAGTGAATGTGATGGGACCCCTTCCCTCTATGCTATACTCAACCCAATCTATTCACAAATTCTTCACTGCGTTCTATTTGAAACTCGTTCAAAATCTTCCTTTGTCCTTGTAAATTTGAAGAAATTGCGAATGAACTTTAAACTGATCTTATCCAAACTTTCGGTTTTGCGCTCAAATATTCCATCCACGATGGTTTATCAATTACCCACGATCTAAACGATCTCCACTTTTCGATGCGTGGGTGACACATGTCAAGCGAAGGAGAATGGTGGGGCACGTTAGTCCTAAATCTTGAGGACAGTTTTCCTTGCCTCTATAAATACCCTCTCCCCATCCTCACTTCTTTTACTCCGCTTGATCTCTCGTGTAGGGAACCCTCGTGGGCGATCTTTCCCGTTTGGGTGGGATCCCTCGAAGAACCACGATGAACACGGGAAGAGCGGAGAGAAATCTGAGGAAACACTCAAGAACAAGTCCAATCACACATCCACTAACAATCAAACACACAAGATCAAAGTACATGAACAACAAGGAAATATACAAGTGGGTTCATCTCAAGAGGAGGTCTTGATGATATCCTGGCGGATCTTCCTAGAGAGTCTTTGATATCCATAGGATCTTCTCACATGGAGTCTTGAACTCCATGGGGTGGTAGTCTCTCTCTCTCAAGAGTAGAGGTAGGCAAAGCTCACCTAAGAATGAGCTATCATATTTGCTAACCTAGAAAGGAAGTGGAGGTGGTCTATTTATAGTCTAAGCCACGAAGGGGTAAGTGGGAGGAGGGATAAAGGCCAAGGCCGGCTCTTGCGAGGCGAAGGCGGTAGACCAGCAGGTAGTCCAGCATTTGAAATACCTTGGAGTAGTACGCGGGTGGCCTTAGCGGTATGCAGCTTAGTGAGATAGTCGCTCGTTACAGGCGCAGGTTTCTTCCTCCTTCTCTTCCATGCTTCCCTCGCAGACGGTGTAGTGGTTCCTTGGCGCTTGCCTCCTCCTCGACATCGTGAAGCTCCCACAATACTTATGCATGCCAGGGAGAAGTGTCAAGTAGTATACCATCCTCGAAGGTCAGTGAACCACGTGTAAAGGATAAGATTCACCTTTATGTATGGAAGTAGAGGTTGCCGCGTGTCACTTGCCAAGCGGACTCTTGACATGGTGATGGCCGTAGGATGCTCCGCATCATCCCTCCCCTTGGAAAGATCCGACCTCGGATCGAAGACCAAATCACCATGGGAAAGAGATAAGCGTCCTTGGTGTTGAAGTGGGCGATCACCAAGTACTTGTCATCTTGAAGCTAAATGGGCACTCTCAATGTCACCGTCTTGTGATTCTTTCAAAGGAGCAAATGGAACAAACACTTGAATGTTCTTTGCATTCTTCACAATGCGAAGTGGAAGCAAATCGATGTAGAAGCGAGTCATGGTAGAATGTATGAGGCTCGCTCTCAAGAGCTCAATTGTCAACTCACGTGAAGTGGAAGTCGACACAAGTCCAAATATCCTACACATGCACACAACAAAACAAAGAGCGTTATGCCATGGTAGATAAACATCATCCATCATGATGGTTCTCATCTTTTACTGACCATTAGAAGCACAAGTCGTGAATAATATGATGCAACAATGGCGATATTCATGGCACTAGGTATATGGTGCAAAAGTAAAACAAGCATGCTTCAAAATTATGTCAAAATCTCCATATATATGCGAAAATGCTATGGGGGCAATCTCATGAGCAAGATTAAGGGCATTGTTGCACTCCATACATAAAGTCATTTAGCATGGGAGCAACACATGGAGAATATGACAAGAAGCAACAACAATCTGTGCAAAGCATGTAGATGGTTGTCATCAACCAATGAAATGAGCAAGTATGAATCATGGTTGATGCAACATAAGCAAACATATCAATCATGTCGTTGCAAACTAGTGGGCGAAGATGCAACACACTAGAGAAATCATTGGCAATCATGTCATGTGAGCAAATAATAGGCATAGACAATGCCATGACATATCACAGCACGAACACAAAGCAAGATCATAGTATCATCATAGAAATTGGGTCACAAATGGAACATGGCAACAACAACAATATCTCCACAAGCTTGCAAATACACATAAAAGTATGGGAGGCAATCATCATGTGTAAAGCAAAGCATGGGTCACAAATGCATGGAGAAAGGCATAGGAAAGGGCATATCATGCAAAGTGAACATGGCAAGATGGGCATAGAATATGTAATGGACAACAACCCATAGCCAAGTGAGGGCCATGTAGAAGAAATCGTGAAGACTTGGCGTTGAAGAGCGGTGGGAAAGGCAATCCATGGGATCCCAAATCGCCGTTGCTCTCTAGGCTCGTTTTGTCAACTCATGGGATTCGAGTTTGACAAGTATTCATGGTACCTACACAAAGGGCACAAACCAAAGGGAAATTGTCGGCGTGGTAAATGTACACATCATCCATCATGATGTGTATGTGCCTGTTGAGTTAACACAAGATAAGCATCGCTCAAAGAAATTTGATGCATGGTATAAGAACATGTCATCCATCATGAAAGAATAGTTATTATGTATGACCACGATGTGTGATAGAGGCAAAGGTGTCCGTCTTTCGATGAGATGTGGTTTTAGCTTTGGAGAATCGACTTTGGATCCGACTACGAGCTCTTGAGGGCGGCGCCTTAGTCGCTAAACCAACTCCGAGAGGTTATTGACCCGGGAACACGATCAACGACCACGAGTGCATTTCCTGCGAGCAAGCGAAGAACAAGCAGCTGAGATTGCAATCTGGATATTGCGAATATAAGATGAAAGCTTTATTGATCAAGGTGGGGTTACTGTGGCGCCTTTATGGGTGGTTGAACACAAAGCGAAATGCAGGAAGTTGCAGCTATGCGAACTTTTAATCTAAACAAAACCAAGGTCTAGCGGTGCCCTAAGGGCTGTATATATGGAGGAAGAGGAAATTTCGTGGCCCTTGGTGGAGGGTCAAATCAACCCTAACTCTTGTTTCCCACATCGGACTCTAAAAACAGCCTATACTTAAGTATTTCGAAATTACATGGGCCTGGCCCACTAATAAGGTACCTGACACCTAGAATAGCCTCGGGCGACATTTATGAAGTAGCATCTTGTATATTTCGTCCAAGGCTTCATGCATCCATTATGGTGGCTTCAAAGTCACGAAATCATCACTTGTAACTCCGTTCTTGTTCCCTTACATGGCATTATCTCCATGCTTGTTCTTGCTCAATGTCCATCCTTCTCCAAGCTAGGGCCTTCATTTGTAAGCAAAACAAATGTATCCAATTTAAGACATCATATTCTCATGAACATTAGAATCATTACCAAGAAGCGAAAGTACGATAATTTAATTGGCGTCTTGAGCTCTAGTAATTGGTCTAGTATATGTAGCAGTAGGGGCTGTGGGTGTAACAATGGTATTGATGTCCTCATCATCCTCCCTTCTTGAAATGAAGTCGTCCTCGGAGCTCATATTCCTCACCCAAATAATGCTTCAAATCTGCAATGTTAAAAGTGGGATTAACCCCAAAATCTGCAGGCAGCTCAAGTTTATATGCATTATCATTTATTTTCTCTAACACCTTAAATGGACCATCGACGTGGCATTAGCTTTGATTTAGAAATTAGAAACCTATCCTTACAAAATGTAACCAAACAAGATCTCCGGTGCAAAAGACAACATGTTTTCTACCCTTATCTCCGCAAGTTTATATTTAGCATTCATCGCTCAATGTTTTCCTTAGTTATCTCATGCATTTTAAAATCAATTCAGCACGTTCTTTAGCATCAAAATTAACCTTCTCAGAAGATGGAAGAAGCAACAAATCAATAGGTGCCACGGTGGAAGCCATACACAATTTCAAAGGGCACATCTTAGTAGTAGAATGCAATGAGCGATTATAAGCAAATTCAATATGAGGCAAGCATTCTTCCCATTTCTTATTATTCTTCAAAACAGCCCTAAGCATAGTAGACAATGTTCTATTGACTACTTGGTTTATCCATCGGTTTGGGGTGACAAGTAGTACTAAAACAGTTTAGTCCCCAACAGCCATAAATATCTCCAAAAGTGGCTAAGAAATTTAGTATCACGATCTGAAACAATAGTATTTGGCACACCATCAGCGAATAATTTCACGAAAGAACAAATCAGCAACATTAAACATCATCGGCTTTTATGACATGGTATAAAGTGTGCCATTTTAGAATCTATCCACGACAACAAATATGCTATCCTCCCTTCTTTGTTAAAGGTAAACCTAAAACAAAGTCCATAGATATATCCTCCCAAGGAACACTAGGCAGCAAAGGCATATATAAACCATGAGGATTGAGTGTGACTTAGCTTTTTGACATGTAGTGCAGCTAGCAACAAAGCGCTCAACATCCGTCTCATCTTTGGCCAAAAGAAATTGTAGCAAGTATATCCTCGTCTTCTTGGCGTAAAGTGTCCCATTAATCCTCCTCCATCGCCTCCTGCAACAACAAAAGGCAACGAGCTAGCGAGGAATGCATAGCTTGTTTACGGAACACAAAACCATCATTAATAACGAACTTGTTCCATGTTCTTCCTTCTTTACAATTCTCATGACATCTTTAAAATCAGCATCATGCACATATTGATCTTTGATGGTCTCCAAACCAAATATTTTGAAGTCAAGTTGTGAAAGCATAGTATAGCGGCGAGACAAAGCATCCAATAACATTTTCTTTACCCTTCTTGTGTTTAATGACATAAGGGAAAGTCTCAATGAATTCAACCCATTTAGCATGTCTGATTCAGTTTAGCTTGACTTTTAATATGTTTCAAAGATTCATGATCAGAATGTATAACAAATTCTTTGGGCCATAAATAATGTTGCCATGTCTCTAAAGTCCGAACAAGAGCATATAATTCTTTGTCATAAGTAGAATAGTTCAGACTAGGCCCACTCAATTTTTGAAAATATGCAACAGGTTTGCCATCTTGTAATAACACCCTAATCCAATTCCACTAGCATCAATTCAAGCTCAAAGTCTTATTAAAATCGGAAGTTGGAGTAAAGGGCATGTTCAACTTATCTTTCAATCCGTGAAGGCTTCTTCATGCGGTACCCCAAACAAAGGCACATCCTTCTTTTAAGCTCATTGGAGGTGACAATGGTGCAAAGTCTCCAAAACGCCTTAAAACCAGAGTCGAAAACTCCTCACTTGTGTGACCGTTTTGGGCTGCGGCCAACTCTCAATAAATCTTGGCATAACTTCAATTCCATGGAGTAACAACATAGCCAAAAAAGATACTGGTCGGTTAAAGGTGCACTTCCCAGGTTACCAAACAAGCGTGCATCCGTAGAGCATTAAAAACAACACGTAAATGTTCAAATGTTCTTAAAGATTTGCTATAAATCATATATCATCAAAGTAAACTACCACAAATGGTCATGAAAGCCGTAAAACCCGTTCATTAATCTCATGAAAGTACTAGGTGCATTAGTTAACCCAAAGGCATGACTAACCACTCATATAATCCAAACTTAGTTTTAAATGCTTTTTCCATTCATCTCCCAATTTCATCAATTTGATGGTATCCCTCATAAATCAACTTTGGAGAATATTGTAGAGCCTAATTCATCAAGCATATCATCTAGCCTAGGAATAGGATGGCGATAACGAATAGTAATATTATTAATGCCTCTACAATCAACACACATCGCGGTACCATCCTTTTTAGGCACTAGTATAATAGGAACAACACAAGGACTAAAGATTCGTATATAACCTTTGTCCCTAACCCTTGCGCATAATCTCCCGTCTCCTCTGGTTATGCGGTATGGTGGCGGTTGGGTAGCGATGCAGGGAATTAAGTCAATTTGATGCTCAATCCCTCGAATAGGTGGTAATCCGGTGGCCGTCTTGTGGGAAGGCGTCGGTGAACTCCAAAATGTTAGGCAGGGGGAAAGAGGAAGGCCGTCCTCGAATGAAAATAATGCCTCTTTGCACACAAAAGCATAGAAACAGATTTTAGAATCTAGCTCATCAATATCAGTTTGGTGGCAAATAAACATCACTTTTAGTTTAATTTGGAAGCAACATTAGATGGTTTATTATTAGGCTTCATTTGTTTAAATTCTTTTGCCACAATCTGATTTTCCTCTTATTTTCTCTGTTTTGCTTTATTAGCTCTATTAATATCATCTTTCAAAATGGAATCAAGTCATAGGAAGCAAAGTAATATTTTTATCCTTGTGAACAAGAGTATCTGATTTTTACCATGGTGTACAAATTTTATCAAATTGCCATGGTCTACCAAGTAATAAGGAACATGCTTGCATAGGTACCACATCACAATCAACATAATCAGCATATGTAGAGATACTAAAATGCACGAATAATGCGTGTTACCTTAACCTTGCCTGTTGTTGAACCATTGGATGTAGTAAGGATGTGGATGTGGTCTTGTGGTGAGAAAAGCTTCTCCACCATATCCATGCTAGCCAAGTTGTTGCAGCTCCCTCCATCTATGATGGCCGAATAGAGCGTTCCTTCACAACTCCCTTTGTATGGAACAAGTTATGCCTCTGATTTTGCTCAACTTGTAATTGCACCTCAAAACACGTTGAGCAACTAAACATTCATGTCGGCATCTTGAACCCATGTATTCGTCTCAAATCAGAATCATCTCCAAGTGTTCTTCATGTGTAATAAGAGCCAAAGTCTCTTCATCATAGTCACTAGCGGACTCAACCCACCATCCTCGTTAGCAATCATCACCGCTGAGATTGGCATTCTCTGTAAAATGTCCTCTTCCCTTACAGCGCGACAAATAATATCACTTGTGTGCCTGTTGGCCCATGGAAGAAGAAGGCTCTGTGAGGCCCAAGGTGTACTCTTGGCGGATAGTGGTGGTTGTGACCTTTCTTGTATCCGCGTTGGAGGTGGCGGGAAGGGATGCGTGTAGTAGAGCGTGTGGAAGTAGATGATGCGTGGTGTCCATGATGAAGGTCGACTGCGAAAAGTTAGTCGCGCCAAGGCCGATCCTGCACTTCACGTTCAGCTTTACAAGCAAGATGGAATAATCGAGTGATATTATTATAATCCTTGTAGTCTAGAATGGTCGAATCTCTATTTAATCCACCGGAAGCGTGCAAGCATAGCTTCATTCTCCTCAACAATACCACATCTAATCAAGCGGTTTGTAATTCACGATAATATTCTTCTACGAATTTTTCCTTGTCTTAAGCCTGCAATTTTTGAAGTAATTCCTTGATAATATGGTGGAACCAGTCATAGCAGTTTTCAAAGCAGCCCAAGTAGTGGAACAGGATATAATCTACAATGTTGACCACCAAACATACAAAGCTAGTGAAAGCACAAGCAAGGCGGAACACGTCTCTCCTCGGGATATTGTAAAATGTAAATCGTTGTTCAGTTTCTAACTCCCAAGTAAGATATATATCAGGAACATATCTACCCTCAAATGGTGGAATATTCAATTTCAGTTTGGGAGATGGTCATGATCTAAATACTGAAGGGCCGAACATTGCCATTGTTTGCATGTGGGCGACCTGGTGGTTGTGGTCTTTGGTGGTTGGGTTCATGTTGATCAATCATCCCGTA
>JAHIAM010013759.1:0-22442 GCA_021605205.1 Aegilops longissima
CATGTTCTCCCGATCGGTCTAAATCGACATGATCCTGCCATGGTTAGCGACAATAGAAACACACAAGAATATGATTGACGGACTACTAGGAAGTGGTGGTGGTGGTGTGGTGGGCGATCACAAATCCGTCAAGCAAATCTCAAATTCTTACAGTTCTTACCCAATGGCGGCGGTGATCGACAACCGATGTAGTCAAAACTCTCAAAGCTTGGATGAAGCGATTACGGGGAGAGTCAAGCATACGATGTAGATGTATGTGGAGCTGGGAAGGCTTATAATATGGTAGCAAAAGGGTCAACAATAATCAATTCAGAGATGCAAAGTTGAATAAGCGCTCAGCAGCAGTCTTGTCTTTGGTCCTAGGCTGAACCGTGCTAGAGCGAGCCTAGAACACTAACAAAATCACGGCTGCTGCGAAACAACGGAAAAGCACACTCTGGAATTTTTTTTTTTCGCTCTTTTTTTGCTGCTGCTTTTTTTTTGCTGCTCTTTTTTTTTTTTTTTTGCGAAAAATCACTATAATGGCGAGTGTCTCAAAACTCTTCCAGTCAATGAGCGAGGATGGGCACGAAATTTTTTCGACCAAAATTTTTTTTTTATTTGCCGGACCCAAAAGCTGAAGCAGGTCAAAAAAACTTTCTATATCGTATTGTCTCAATCGCTTAGAAACACCCAAAAATAGGATAGCGAAAATTTTTTGACAAGTGCGTTTTGGAAAATTTTGGGCCTAAGCAGTGGTTTCAGACTCTTTTTCCGAAAACTACTGAGCAAGAAACACGAATCGAATTAGATGGATCTAGAAAACAAACCTAATATGAGAAGAACTTCGGATTGGTGGTGGATATATGGTGGTGGTATATGGCAGCGGTGGTGGAATATGGATACGGATTGGTGGTGGTATATGGATACAGTTGGTGGTGGTATATGGATCACGGATTGAGGCGGTGGCGGATAAGCAATGGTGGTAGATGGCAAAGCGATGATGATGGTGGCGGCGGCGTGACAACTTATGACGAACTCAAAACTCTAAAGACTAGACTCTAAGACCAGCAACTTGACACGGCGATGCAACACCAAATTCAACAAAGCAAAACCCTAAAAAGATTATGCAAAGGCTCAGATTGGTTGGATATGATGAACTAACCTAATTTTTTTTTATGCGGCTTTTTCGTGGACTTTAGGTATGAAGAACAGACTCGATCTAATCTCGAAAAACTGTAAAATCTCACGAGCAAACTGAAAATCTGATACCACTTGATAGAGGCAAAGGTGTCGATGTTTCGATGAGATGGTGGCTATCGTTTACGTAGGAGCCGACCTTGGCGATCCGACTACGAGCGTGCGAGGCGTCGCGCCTTAGCAATCGCTAAACCAACTTCAGGGTTATTGACCCACGGGAACACGATCAACGACCACGAGGGCTGTTTCCTGCGAGCAAGCGAAGAACAAGCAAAAGCTGAGATTGCAATCTGGATATTGCGAATATAAGATGAAAGCTTTATTGATCAAGGTGGGGTTACGTGGCGCCTTTATGCAGTCGTTGAACACAAGCGAAATGCAGCGAAGTTGCAGCTATGGCGAACTTTTAATCTAAACAAAACCCAAGGTCTAAGCGGTGCCCTAAGGGCTGTATATATGGAGGAAGAGAATTTCGTGGCCCTTGGTGGAGGGTCGAAATCAACCTAACTCTTGTTCCCACACATACGGACTCTAAAACAGCCTATACTTAAGTATTTCGAAATTACATGGGCTGGCCCAATAATAGTGTGCAGCACCTAGAATAGCCTATGGACGAATATTATGAAGTGGCATCTTGTATATTTCGTCCAAGGCCTCATGCACTCATTAGGGTGGCTTCAAAGGCACTGGAATCATCACTTGTAACTCCGTTCTTGTTCCCCTTGCGCATACCAACATCTCCATGCTTGAACTTGCTCCAAGGTTCATCTTTCTTGTCCATGGTAGGCCCTTCATTTGTAAGCAAAACAAATGTATCCAATTTAAGCAGCATCATATTCTCATGAACATTGGAATCGTTACCAAGAAGCGAAAGTACGATAATTCAATTGGCGTCTTGTGACTCTAGTAATTGGTCCGGTATGTATAGCGGCGGGGGCTGTGGGTGTAACAATGGTATTGATGTCCTCATCAAGCGGGTCAAAAAAAACTTTCTATATGTTGTTGTCTCAATACACTTAGAAACACCTAAAAATAGGATAGCCAGAAAATTTTTTCGACAAGTGCGTTTTCGGAAAATTTTGGGCCTAAAGCGGAAGGTGGTTTCAGGACTTTTTTTCGAAACCTCACGAGCAAGGAAACACGAATCGGAAACTAGATGGATCTAGAAAACAAACCTAATATGAGAAGAACTTCGGATTGGTGGTGGATATATGGTGGTGGTATATGGCAGCGGTGGTGATATATGGTAGCGGTGGTGGTATATGGATACAGATTGGTGGTGGTATATGGATCACGGATTGAGGCGGTGGCGGATAAGCAATGGTGGTAGATGGCAAGCGATGATGATGGTCTTGGGTGGCGTGACAACTTATGACCGAACTCGAAACTCTAAAGACTAGACTCTAAGACCAGCAACTTGACATGGCGATGCAACCGCCAAATTCAACAAAGCAAAAACCTAAAAAGATTATGCAAAGGCTCAGATTGGTTCGGATATGATGAACTAACCCTAATTTTTTGTGGCTTTTCGTGGACTTTAGGTATGAAGAACAGACTCGATCTAATCTCGAAAAAGCTGTAAAATCTCACCGAGCAACCTGAAAATCTGATACCACTTGATAGAGGCAAAGGTGTCCGTCTTTCGATGAGATGTGGTTTTCGCTTTGGAGAAATCGACTTTGTGATCCGACTACGAATGTGCGAGGCGTCGCGCCTTACAATCGCTAAACCAACTCGAGAGGTTATTGACCCCTTGCGAGAACACGATCAACGACCACGAGGTCTATTTCCTGCGAGCAAGCGAAGAACAAGCAAGAAAGCTGAGATTGCAATCTGGATATTGCGAATATAAGATGAAAGCTTTATTGATCAAGGTGGGGTTACGTGGCGCCTTTGTGCAGTCGTTGAACACAAGCGAAATGCAGCGAAGTTGCAGCTATGGCGAACTTTTAATCTAAACAAAACCCAAGGTCTAAGCGGTGCCCTAAGGGCTGTATATATGGAGGAAGAGGAATTTCGTGGCCCTTGGTGGAGGGTCGAAATCAACCCTAACTCTTGTTTCCCCACACATACGGACTCTAAAACAGCCTATACTTAAGTATTTCGAAATTACATGGGCCTGGCCCAATAATAAGGTAATATGACACCTAGAATAGCCTATGAATGAATACTATGAAGTGGCATCTTGTATATTTCGTCCAAGGCCTCATGCACTCATTAGGGTGGCTTCAAAGTCTGGAATCATCACTTGTAACTCCGTTCTTGTTCTCCTTAGCATGGCATTATCTCCATGCTTGTTCTTGCTCAATGTCCATCCTTCTCCAAGCTAGGGCCTTCATTTGTAAGCAAAACAAATGTATCCAATTTAAGCAGCATCATATTCTCATGAACATTAGAATCATTACAAGAAAGCGAAAGTACACGATAATTTAATTGGCGTGCGCGAGCTCTAGTAATTGGTCCAGTATATGTAGCAGTAGGGGCTGTGGGTGTAACAATGGTATTGATGTCCTCATCAAACTTGATGTAGCTTGAGGTAGTCGTCCATTAAGCGCTCCCACTCGAGATACTCCTCGGGTTCTTGAGTCCCATAGAAAGGAATCGCGTGGTCGATGTCGAGGTCGTAGTAGCTCGTGGAAGTCGCGGACTTGAGCTTGGGGAGCTTCTCTTGAGCGTCGTCTTGGGGTGCTTGTTGGCGAAGATGCCGTATGTCCGTAGGCGAAGATGCCCTGAAGTCGCTTGGCGAAGATGCCAAGGGAGATGGTGAAGTCATTGAGCGGTTGTTGATGTAGAGCTCTTGACCTTCACGTTCTTGGTGGTGATGGTGTCGATGCCGATGTGATCTTGCCGGAGATGGTAGCTCGGAAGCATGTGCTCTTGAGCGTCTTCTCGAAGATGAGGAAGATCGCTCGTGGCATCGAACTCGTCGTTGTTGTTGTAGACCGAAGGTGAAATGCCTTGCCTATCCATCACAGGACTCGAGTAGAGGTCAGTAGGAAATGAGATAAACAATACCAAGTTACCTTTTCCCAAAGTTGAGGATGTATCCCGTTTCACTCAATGTGAGATGAAAGAATAGTGGAATTGGTACCGGACTTGTTCACTCACACCTATCAAGTAAAGCTTATGGTAGAGCTCGGTGAGGATAGTGGCACAAAAATTTGATGCAAAATGTTAGGAAGAGTTAATAATGTTGAAAGAGATTCACAAATTCGCAAGTGAAACAAGTAGACCAATAGCAATGAATGGCACATGGAAACACACACACAGATAGATAAGTGGGGCCGTGCAACCAAGGAATGAGCTCAAAATGTGGAATCCACCAAAACGCTCGTGTTGCACAACTCAAGAGAGACGCTAGCACGATTGCTCAATAAGGCGGATCGACACTTGTGCACAACCTATAAGATGCAAAATGGATAAACTCTCTATCCCAAGTATGCTATGTATGTATGGTTCCCGGTGTTTCTCACAAAATGATCAAGTATGATACTGATGAGGACATCAATACCATTGTTACACCCACAGCCCCTACTGCTACATATACTTGACCAATTACTAGAGCTCGCATGCTTGTAATTAAATTATCAGTACTTTCGTTTCTTGGTAATGATTCTAATGTTCATGAGAATATGATGCTGCCTAAATTGGATACATTTGTTTTGCTTACAAATGAGGCCTAGCTTGGAGAAGGATGGACATTGGAGCAAGAACAAGCATGGAGATAATGCCATGCGCAAAGGGAACAGAACGAGTTACAAGAGATGATTTCAGGACCTTGAAGCCACCATAATGGGTGCATGAAGCCTTGGACAGAAATATACAAGATGCTACTTCATAAATGTCGTCGAGGCTATTCTAGGTGCTTCGTCACCTTATTAGTGGGCAGGCCCTTGTAATTTCGAAATACACAAGTATAGGCTATTTTTAGAGTCCGTATGTGTGGGAAACAAGAGATAGGGTTGATTTGGACCCCTCCACCAAGAGGCCACGAAATTCCCCCTCTTCCTCCATATATACAGCCCTTAGGGCACCGTTTAGACCAGGTTTTGTTTAGATTAAAGTTACGCCATAGCTGCAACCCGGCGTGCCGTTTGTGTTCAGCGACCCGGACAAAGCGTCCACAGAACCCCACCTTGATCAATAAAGCTTTCATCTTATATTACGCAATATCCAGTTGCAATCTCATTTCTTGCTTGTTCTTCGTTTCTCTCGGGAAGCAGACCCTCGTGGTCGGAGTTGATCGTGCTCGGCGTAGTGATAACCCTCGGAAGTTGGTTTAGCGATTGCTAAATGACGTCTCGCATGATCGTGGTCGGATCGTCAAAAGGTAAACTCCCACGAAGCGATAGCCACCATCTCATGAAACATGGGACACCTTTGCCTCTATCATAGAATGCAATGAACGATTATAAGCAAATTCAATATGAGGCAAGCATTCTTCCCACATTTTCTTATTATTCTTCAAAACAGCCCTAAGCATAGTAGACAATGTTCTATTGACTACTTCAGTTTATCCATCGGTTTGGGGTGACAAGTAGTACTAAAAGCAGTTTAGTCCCCAACTTAGCCCATAAACATCTCCAAAAGTGGCTAAGAAATTTAGTATCACGATCTGAAACAATAGTATTTGGCATACCATGCAAGCGAATAATTTCACGAAAGAACAAATCAGCAACATTAACAGACATCATCGCTTTTATGACATGGTATAAAGTGTGCCATTTAGAGAATCTATCACGACAACAAATATGCTATCCTCCCTTCTTTGTTAGAGGTAAACCTAAAACAAAGTCCATAGATATATCCTCCCAAGGAACACTAAAGCACAGGCAAAGGCATATATAAACCATGAGGATTAAGTGCGTGACTTAGCTTTTGACATGTAGTGCAGCGAGCAACAAAGCGCTCAACATCCCGTCTCATCTTTGGCCAAAAGAAATGTGTAGCAAGTATATCCTCCGTCTTCTTGGCGCCAAAGTGTCCCATTAATCCTCCTCCATGTGCCTCCTGCAACAACAAAAGGCGAACGAGCTAGCGAGGGAATGCATAGCTTGTTGTACGAACACAAAACCATCATTAATAACGAACTTATTCCATGTTCTTCCTTCTTTACAATTCTGCATTACATCTTTAAAATCAACATCATGCACATATTGATCTTTGATGGTCTCCAAACCAAATATTTTGAAGTCAAGTTGTGAAAGCATAGTATAGCGGCGAGACAAAGCATCGGCAATAACATTTTCTTTACCCTTCTTGTGTTTAATGACATAAGGAAAGTCTCAATGAATTCAACCCATTTAGCATGTCTACGATTCAGTTTAGCTTGACTTTTAATATGTTTCAAAGATTCATGATCAGAATGTATAACAAATTCTTTGGGCCATAAATAATGTTGCCATGTCTCTAAAGTCCGAACAAGAGAATATAATTCTTTGTCATAAGTAGAATAGTTCAGACTAGGCCACTCAATTTTTAGGAGAAAAGTATGCAACAGGTTTGCCATCTTGTAATAACACCTCTAATCCAATTCCACTAGCATCACATTCAAGCTCAAAAGTCTTCTTAAAAGTCGGGAAGTTGGAGTAAAGGGCATGTGTCAACTTATCTTTCAATACGTGAAGGCTTCTTCACATGCGGTACCCCAAACAAAAGGCACATCCTTCTTTGTAAGCTCATTGAGAGGTGCAGCAATGGTGCTAAAGTCTCTCTACAGCGCCTATAGAAACCAGCGAGTCCAAGAAAACTCCTAACTTGTGTGACCGTTTTGGGCTGCGGCCAACTCTCAATAGCTTCACTCTTGGCTTTATCAACTTCAATTCCTGTGGAGTAACAAGCGTAGCCAAGAAAAGATACTCGATTCGATTGCAAAAGGTGCACTTCCAAGGTTACCAAACAAGCGTGCATCACGTAGAGCATTAAAAACAACACGTAAATGTTCCAAATGTTCTTCCAAAGATTTGCTATAAATCAGTATATCATCAAAGTAAACTACACAAATGCGTCAATGAAAGCACGTAAAACTTCGTTCATTAATCTCATGAAAGTACTAGGTGCATTAGTTAACCCAAAAGGCATGACTAACCACTCATATAATCCAAACTTAGTTTTAAATGCTGTTTCCATTCATCTCCCAATTTCATACGAATTTGATGGTATCCACTCATAAATCAACTTTGGAGAATATTGTAGAAACCACTCAATTCATCAAGCATATCATCTAGCCTAGGAATAGGATGGCGATAACGAGTAGTAATATTATTAATGCCTCTACAATCAACACACATCACATGACGTACCATCCTTTTTAGGCACTAGTATAATAGGAACAGCACAAGGACTAAGAGATTCGGCGTATATAACCTTTGTCGAGCAGCTCTGTGCTTGGCGCATAATCTCCTTCGTCTCCTCGGATTGATGCGGTATGGTGCTTGGCGGTTGGGTAGCGATGCGGGAATTAAGTCAATTTGATGCTCAATCCCTCGAATAGGTGGTAATCCGGTGGCACGTCTTGTGGGAAGGCGTCGGTGAACTCTGCAAAATTTTAGTGGCGGCGACAGGGGCAAAGAGAGGAAACCGCGTCCTTGAATGAAAATAATGCCTCTTTGCACACAAAAGCATAGCAAACAGATTTGCTAGAATCTAGCTCATCAATATCAGATTTGGTGGCAAATAAACATGCACTTTTCAGTTTAATTTGAAGCAACATTAGATGGTTTATTATTAGGCTTCATTTGTTGCTCAAATTCTTTTACCACAATCTGATTTTCACTCTTATTTTCTCCTGTTTTGCTTTATTAGCTCTATTAATATCATCTTTCAAAATGGAATCGAGAGTCATAGGAAGCAAAGTAATATTTTATCCTTGTGAACAAGAGTATCTTGATTGTTTCTACCATGGTGTACAAATTTTTATCAAATTGCCATGGTCTACCAAGTAATAAAGAACATGCTTGCATAGGTACCACATCACAATCAACATAATCAGCATATGTAGAGATACTAAAATACACACGAATAGTACGTGTTACCTTAACCTTGCAGCTGTTGTTGAACCATTGGATGTAGTAAGGATGTGGATGTGGTCTTGTGGTGAGGAAAGCTTCTCCACCATATCCATGCTAGCCAAGTTATTTGCAGCTCCCTCCATCTATGATGGGCGAATAGAAACGTTCCTTCACAACTCCTTTGTATGGAACAAGTTATGCCTCTGATTTTGCTCAGCTTGTGTAACCTGCACCTCAAAACACGTTGAGCAACTAAACATTCATACCTGTCGGCATCTTGAGCAGCCATGTATTGCGTCTCATGATCAGAATCATCTCCACCGTGTTCTTCATGTGTAATAAGAGCCAAAGTCTCTTCATCATAGTCACTAGCAGACTCATACCCACCATCCTCGGTAGCAATCATCCTGCGCTGAGATTGGCATTCTCTGCATAAAATGTCCTCTTCCCTTACATGACGACAAATAATATCACTTGTGTGCCTGTTGGCGCCATGGAAGAAGAAGAGCTCTGTGTGAAGGCCCAGCGGGTGTACTCTTGGCGGATAGTGGTGGTTGTGCCTTTTACGGTATCCGCGGTTGGAGGTGGCAGCCGGCGGAGAGTGCGGTGTAGTAGAGCGTGTGGAAGTAGATGATGCCGCGTGGTGTCCATGAGGAAGGTCGACCTGCGAGAAAAGTTAGTCTGCGCCAAGGCACTGTCGATCCTGCACTTCACGTTCAGCTTTACAAGCAAGATGGAATAATCGGTGATATTATTATAATCCTTGTAGTCTAGAATGGTCTGAATCTCTCTATTTAATCCACCCGAAAAGCGTGCAAGCATAGCTTCATTCTCCTCAACAATACCACATCTAATCAAGCCAGTTTGTAATTCACGATAATATTCTTCTACGAATTTTTCCTTGTCTTAAGCGCTGCAATTTTGAAGTAATTCACGTTGATAATATGGTGGAACCAGCGAGCACGCATAGCAGTTTTCAAAGCAGCCCAAGTAGCTGGAACAGGATATAATCTACAATGTTGAGACCACCAAACACATACAAAGCTAGTGAAAGCACAAACATGACGAGGAACACGTCTCTCCTCGGGATATTGTAAACATGTAAATCGTTGTTCAGTTCTAACTCCCAAGTAAGATATATATCGGGAACATATCTACCTTCAAATGGTGGAATATTCAATTTCAGTTTAGGGAGATTGATGAGGACATCAATACCATTGTTACACCACGGCCCCTGCTGCTATACCTCTTGGACCAATTACTAGAGCTTCGCATGCGCCAATTGAATTATCGGTACTTTCGTTTCTTAGTAGCGATTCCAATGTTCATGAGAATATGATGCTGCCTAAATTGGATACATTTGTTTTGCTTACAAATGAAGGGCCTACCATGGACAAGAAAGATGAACCTTGGAGCAAGTTCAAGCATGGAGATGTTGGCATGTAAGAAGGAACAAACGGAGTTACAAGTGATGATTCCAGGACTTTGAAGCCACCCTAATGAGTGCATGAGGCCTTGGACGAAATATACAAGATGCCACTTCATAATATTCATCCATAGGCTATTCTAGATCTTTGCGTCACCTTATTATTGGGCCAGGCCATGTAATTTGGTGGTCTGAACATTGTAGATTATATCTGTTCAGCTACTTGGGCTGCTTTGAAAACTGCTATCGTGCTTGTTGGGTTCCACCATATTATCAGCGTGAATTACTTCAAAAATTGCATTGCTTAAGACAAGGAAAAATTCGGTGAAGAATATTATCGGGAATTACAAACTGGCTTGATTAGATGTGGTATTGTTGAGGAGAATGAAGCTATGCTTGCACGTTTACTGGTGGATTAAATAGAGATTCAGACCATTCTAGACTACAAAGTTATAATAATATCACTCGATTATTCCATCTTGCTTGTAAAGCTGAGCGTGAAGTGAGGATCGGCAGGCCTTGGCGCGGACTAACTTTTCTGCAGGTCGACCTTCCTCATGGACACCACGTGCATCATCTACTTCCACGTTCTACTACCGACACCTCAGTCGGCTGCCACCTCCAACCAGTGATACAAAGCGGGCACAACCACCACTATCGCCAAGAGTACACTGCTTGGGCCTACAGAGCTCTTCTTCTTCCATGGCGTCAGCAGGGCACACAAGTGATATTATTTGTCGTCGTTGTAAGGAAGAGGACATTTTCTTGAGAATGCCAATCTCGGTGTGTGATGATTGCTCTTGAGGATGGTGGGTATGAGTCGCTAGTGACTATGATGAAGAGACTTTGGCTCTTATTACACATGAAGAACACGGTGGAATGATTCGATCATGAGGCGCAATACATGGCTCTGAAGATCTTGACGGTATGAATGTTTAGTTGCTCAGCGTGTTTTGAGTGTGCAGGTTACACAAGTGAGCAAAATCGGAGGCATAACTTGTTCCATACAAAGGGAGTTGTGAAGGAGCGTTCTATTAAGCGTCATCATAGATGGAGGAGCTGCAACAACAGCTAGCATGGATATGGTGGAAGCTTTCTCTCACCACAAGACCACATCCACATCCTTACTACATCCAATGGTTCAACAACAGCGGCAAGGTTAAGGTAACACGTCTTTGTTAAGTGTGTATTTTAGTATCTCTACATATGCTGATTATGTTGATTGTGATGTGGTACCTATGCAAGCATGTTCCTTATTACTTGGTAGACCATGGCAATTTGATAAAAATTCTGTACACCATGGTAGAAACAATCAGTATACTCTTGTTCACAAGGATAAAATATTACTTTGCTTCCTATGACTCTGATTCCATTTTGAAAGATGATATTAATAGAGCTAATAAAGCAAAACAGGAGAAAATAGGAGTGAAAATCAGATTGTGGCAAAAGAATTTGAGCAACAAATGAAGCCTAATAATAAACCATCTAATGTTGCTTCGAAATTAAATTGAAAAGTGCATGTTTATTTGCCACCAAATCTGATATTGATGAGCTAGATTCTAGCAAATCTGTTTGCTATGCTTTTGTGTGCAAAGAGGCATTATTTTCATTAGGGGCGTGCCTTCCTCTTTGCCCCTGCTGTCACTAACATTTTGTAGGGTTATTTGGCGTCTTCCCACAAGGCGTGCCACAGGGATTACCACCTATTAGAGGATTGAGCATCAAATTGACTTAATTCCGGTGCATCGCTACCAACCGTGCACCATCTGCGTACCAATCGAGGAGGCGAAGGAGATTATCGTCAATCAGGGAGCTGCTGGACAAAGGTTATATCTGTGAATCTCTTAGTCCTTGTCTTGTTCCTATTATACTAGTGCCTAAAAAGGATGGTGCGTCGGCGTATGTGTGTTGATTGTAGAGGCATTAATAATATTACTATTAGTTATCGTCATCCTATTCCTAGGCTAGATGATATGCTTGATGAATTGAGTGGCTCTACAATATTCTCCAAAGTTGATTTGCGTAGTGGATACCATCAAATTCGTATGAAATTGGGAGATGAATGGAAAACAGCATTTAAAACTAAGTTTGGATTATATGAGTGGTTAGTCATGCCTTTTGGGTTAACTAATGCACCTAGTACTTTCATGAGATTAATGAGCGAAGTTTTCGTGCTTTCATTGGACGATTTGTGGTAGTTTACTTTGATGATATCTGATTTATAACAAATCTTTGGAAGAACATTTGGAACATTCGTGCTGTTTTTAATGCTCTCGTGATGCACGTTTGTTTGGTAACCTTGGGAAGTGCACCTTTTGCACCGAGAGTATCTTTTCTTAGCTATGTTGTTACTCCATAGGGAATTGAAGTTGATAAAGCCAAGATTGAAGCTATTGAGAGTTGGCATAGCCAAAGCGGTCACACAAGTGAGGAGTTTTCTTGGACTCGCTGGTTTCTATAGGCGTTTTGTGAGAGACTTTAGCACCATTGCTGCACCTCTCAATGAGCTTACAAGAAGGATGTGCCTTTTGTTTGGGGTACCGCATACGGAAGAAGCCTTCACGGTATTGAAGATAAGTTGACACATGCTCCTTTACTCCAACTTCCTGACTTTAATAAGACTTTTGAGCTTGAATGTGATGCTAGTGGAATTGGATTAGGAGGTGTGTTATTACAAGATAGCAAACCTGTTGCATACTTTTCTGAAAAATTGAGTGGGCCTAGTCTGAACTATTCTACTTATGACAAAAATTATATGCTCTTGTTAGGACTTTAGAGACATGGCAACATTATTTATGGCCCAAAGAATTTGTTATACATTCGATCATGAATCTTTGAAACATATTAAAGTCAAGCTAAACTAAATCGTAGACATGCTAAATGGGTTGAATTCATTGAGACTTTCCTTATGTCATTAAACACAAGAAGGGTAAAGAAAATGTTATTCTTGATGCTTTGTCTCGTCGCTATACTATGCTTTCACAACTTGACTTCAAAATATTTGGTTTGGAGACCATCAAAGATCAATATGTGCATGATGCTGATTTTAAAGATGTAATGCAGAATTGTAAGAAGGAAGAACATGGAACAAGTTAGTTATTAATGATGGTTTTGTGTTCGTGCTAACAAGCTATGCATTCCTGCTAGCTCTGTTAAGTCTTTTGTTGTTGCGAGGCGCATGGAGGAGGATTAATGGGACACTTTGGCGTGAAGAAGGCGGAGGATATACTTGCTACACATTTCTTTTGGCCAAAGATGAGGCGGGATGTTGAGCGTTTTGTTGCTCGCTGCACTACATGTCAAAAAGCTAAGTCACGACTCAATCCTCATGGTTTATATATGCCTTTGCACGTGCCTAGTGTTCCTTGGGAGGATATATCTATGGACTTTGTTTTAGGTTTACCTCGAACAAAGAAGGGAGGATAACATATTTGTTGTCGTGGATAGATTCTCGAAAATGGCACACTTTATACCATGTCATAAAAGCGATGATCTTGTTAATGTTGCTGATTTGTTCTTTCGTGAAATTATTAGCTTGCATGGTGTGCCAAATACTATTGTTTCAGATCGTGATACTAAATTTCTTAGCCACTTTTGGAGATGTTTATGGGCTAAGTTGGGGACTAAACTGCTTTTAGTACTACTTGTCACCCCTAAACTGATGGACAAACTGAAGTAGTCAATAGAACATTGTCTACTATGCTTAGGGCTGTTTTGAAGAATAATAAGAAAATGTGGGAAGAATGCTTGCCTCATATTGAATTTGCTTATAATCTTTCATTGCATTCTACTACTAAGAGGTGCCCTTTTGAAATTGTGTATGGCTTCCTACCTCGTGCACCTATTGATTTGTTGCCTCTTCCATCTTGGAGAAGGTTAATTTTGATGCTAAAGAACATGCTGAATTGATTTTAAAATGCATGAGATAACTAAGGAAAACATTGGCGTATGAATGCTAAATATAAACTTCTTTGGAGATAAGGGTAGAAAACATGTTGTCTTTGCACTGGAGATCTTGTTTGGTTACATTTGCGTGAGATAGGTTTCCTAATTTGCAAATCAAAGCTAATGCCACGTCTTGATGGTCCATTTAAGGTGTTAGAAAATAAATGATAATGCATATAAACTTGAGCTGCTGCAGATTTTGGGGTTAGTCCACTTTTAACATTGCAGATTTGAAGCCTTATTTGGGTGAGGAATATGAGCTTCCGTCGAGGGCGACTTCATTTCAAGAAGGGAGGATGATGAGGACATCAATACCATTGTTACACCCACAACCCCTCTTTGCTACATATCTTGGACCAATTACTAGAGCTCGCATGCGCCAATTAAATTATCAGGTACTTTTCGTTTCTTGGTAATGATTCTAATGTTCATGAGAATATGATGCTGCCTAAATTGGATACATTTGTTTTCTTACAAATGAATGCCCTAGCTTGGAGAAGGATGGACATTGGAGCAAGAACAAGCATGGAGATAATGCTGGCATGCATAGGGAACAAACGAGTTACAAGTGATGATTTCGGGACTTTGAAGCCACCATAATGGGTGCATGAAGCCTTGGACGAAATATACAAGATGCTACTTCATAGATGTCGTCCGAGGCTATTCTAGGTCTTTGCGTCACCTTATTAGTGGGCCAGGCCCTTGTAATTTCGAAATACACAAGTATAGGCTATTTTTAGAGTCCGTATGTGTGGGGAAACATGATGAGGACATCAATACCATTGTTACACCCACAGCCCTGCTGCTATACATATTGGACCAATTACTAGGCTTCGCGCCGCCAATTGAATTATCGGTACTTTCGTTTCTTGTACTTGATTCCAATGTTCATGAGAATATGATGCTGCCTAAATTGGATACATTTGTTTTGCTTACAAATGAAGGGCCTACCATGGACAAGAAAGATGAACCTTGGAGCAAGTTCAAGCATGGAGATGTTGGCATGCGCCAAGAGAGAACAAAACGGAGTTACAAGTGATGATTCAGGACTTTGAAGCCACCCTAATGAGTGCATGAGGCCTTGGACGAAGAAATATACAGATGCCACTTCATAATATTAGTCCATAGGCTATTCTAGGTGCTGCGTCACCTTATTATTGAGCCAGGCCATGTAATTTCAGAAATACTTAAGTATAGGCTGTTTTTTAGAGTCCGTATGTGTGGGAAACAAGAGATAGGGTTGATTTGGACCCCTCACCAAGGGCCACGAAATTCCCCCCTCTTCCTCCATATATACAGCCCTTAGGGCACCGTTTAGACCTTAGGTTTTGTTTAGATTAAAAGTTCGCCATAGCTGCAACCGCGTGCCGTTTGTGTTCACGACGAGACGAAAAGCGTCCGAGAACCCCACCTTGATCAATAAAGCTTTCATCTTATATTCGCAATATCCAGTTGCAATCTTAGTTTCTTGCTTGTTCTTCGTTTGCTCGCGGGGAAGCAGACCCTCGATGGTCGGAGTTGATGATGCTCCGGCATGGTCAATAACCTCTCGGAGTTGGTTTAGCGATTGCTAAGTATGGCGTCCTCTCTGCGTTTCGTGGTCGGATCGTCAAAGTCGACTTCCTCCAAGCGAAAACCAACATCTCATCGAAGGCAGGACACCTTTGCCTCTGCTGGATACCATATGATGTATTGTGGTATGATGCTATGGCTCTTGCGTTCAAAGCTTCTTTGCTTTCTCTTTTTGCTTAAAAGCTTATTCTTTTTTTTATATAGCCACAATCACGAAATGCAAACCAAGATAACTATTGTGTATATCGGAACAAACTTGTGACACAATGGATGATATGATACTAAGATGATATGGTATGTATGTAATGGAAGGTATGGACCAATGATCTCTAATGTGCACAAATAGCATGGAAACAATACTCAAATGGCTAGTCACGATAGGCAAGTAACACAAAATGGGCTAGGGGTTATCAATGCAATTGCAAGGGAATGTACAATGGTGTTATCGAGGGTTACGTCCTTCTGCGATGATGAGTGGCGGTGGTCTTGATGTAGGTATGATAGAGGCAAAGGTGTCCGATGTTTGATGAGATGGTGGCTATCGTTTAGGAGTCGACCTTGGCGATCCGACTACGATCGTCTTGATCGGCGTCGCGCAAATATATGCGCTAAACCAACTTCGAGGGTTATTGACAAAACCGAAGGTCTAGCGATCAAGGGCGATCACGAGGGCATTTTCCGAACTTGAAGTGAAATTACATGGGCATATTGATAATAGATGCCTTGAAAGAATAGCCTATGGAGGAAATTTTGAAGTGGCATCTTGTTAACAGTGTAATTGAACACAAAGTCACAGAATCATCACTTGTGACTCCGTTCTTGATCCATACGCATATGACATCTCCATGCTTGAACTTGCTCCAGCCCTTCATTTGTAAGTCTCTTAGAATGGTTGCCAAGCGAGTGCACGGAAGCTCGAGGTATTTGTCCTCATTGATGTCCTCCTTTCGGCGGAGCTCATATTCCTCACCCAAATCAAATCTGCAATGTTAAAAGTGGGACTAACCCCAAAATCTAAGCAACAGCTCAAGTTTATATGCATTATCATTTATTTTCTCTAACACCTTAAATGGACCATCAGCACGTGGCATTAGCTTTGATTTGCGCAAATTAGGAAACCTATCCTTACATAAATGTAAACCAAAAGATCTCGGTGCAAAGACAACATGTTTTCTACCCTTATCTCCAGCAAGTTTATATTTAGCATTCATCGCTCAATGTTTTCCTTAGTTAACTCATGCATTTTAAAATCAATTCAACACGTTCTTTAGCATCAAAATTAACCTTCTCCAGAAGATGGAAGAGGCAACAAATCAATAGGTGCACGGTGAGGAAGCCATACACAATTTCAAAAGGCACATCTTAGTAGTAGAATGCAATGAGCGATTATAAGCAAATTCAATATGAGGCAAAGCATTCTTCCCACATTTTCTTATTATTCTTCAAAACAGCCCTAAGCATAGTAGACAATGTTCTATTGACTACTTGAGTTTATCCATCAGTTTGGGGTGACAAGTAGTACTAAAAAGCAGTTTAGTCCCCAACAGCCCATAAACATCTCCAAAAGTGGCTAAGAAATTTAGTATCACGATCTGAAACAATAGTATTGGCACACCATGCAGCGAATAATTTCACGAAAGAACAAATCAGCAACATACTTGACATCATCGCTTTTATGACATGGTATAAAGTGTGCCATTTTAGAATCTATCCACGACAACAAATATGCTATCCCTCCCTTCTTTGTTCGAGGTAAACCTAAAACAAAGTCCATAGATATATCCTCCCAAGGAACACTAAGCACGAGCGAAGGCATATATAAACCATGAGGATTGAGTCGTGACTTAGCTTTTTGACATGTAGTGCAGCGAGCTACAAAGCGCTCAACATCCGTCTTAACTTTGGCCAAAAGAAATGTGTAGCAAGTATATCCTCCGTCTTCTTCACGCCAAAGTGTCCCATTAATCCTCCTCCATCGCCTCTGCAACAACAAAAGGCAAACAGAGCTAGCAGGGAATGCATAGCTTGTTAACACAGAACACAAAACCATCATTAATAACGAACTTGTTCCATGTTCTTCCCTCTTTACAATTCTGCATTACATCTTTAAAATCAGCATCATGCACATATTGATCTTTGATGGTCTCAAACCAAATATTTTGAAGTCAAGTTGTGAAAGCATAGTATATCGGCGAGACAAAGCATCAGCAATAACATTTTCTTTACCCTTCTTGTGTTTAATGACATAAGGAAAGTCTCAATGAATTCAACCCATTTAGCATGTCTCGATTCAGTTTAGCTTGACTTTTAATATGTTTCAAAGATTCATGATCAGAATGTATAACAAATTCTTTGGGCCATAAATAATGTTGCCATGTCTCTAAAGTCGAACAAGAGCATATAATTCTTTGTCATAAGTAGAATAGTTCAGACTAGGCCACTCAATTTTTAGAAAAGTATACCTTGGTTTGCCATCTTGTAATAACACCTCTAATCCAATTCCACTAGCATCACATTCAAGCTCAAAGTCTTATTAAAGTCAGGAAGTTGGAGTAAAGGGCATGTGTCAACTTATCTTTCAATACCGTGAAGGCTTCTTCATGTGCGGTACCCCAAACAAAAGGCACATCCTTCTTTGTAAGCTCATTGAGAGGTGCAGCAATGGTGCTAAAGTCTCTCTCACAAGCCTATAGAAACCAATGAGTCCAAGAAAACTCCTCACTTGTGTGACCGTTTGGGCTGCGTGAACTCTCAATAACTTCAATCTTGGCTTTATCAACTTCAATTCACTGTGGAGTAACAACATAGCCAAGAAAAGATACTCGATTCGGTGCAAAGGTGCACTTCCAAGGTTACCAAACAAGCGTGCATCACGTAGAGCATTAAAAACAACACGTAAATGTTCCAAATGTTCTTCAAAGATTTGCTATAAATCAGTATATCATCAAAGTAAACTACCACAAATGCGTCCAATGAAAGCACGTAAAACTTACGTTCATTAATCTCATGAAAGTACTAGGTGCATTAGTTAACCCAAAGGCATGACTAACCACTCATATAATCCAAACTTAGTTTTAAATGCTGTTTTCCATTCATCTCCCAATTTCATACAATTTGATGGTATCCACTCATAAATCAACTTTGGAGAATATTGTAGAGCCACTCAATTCATCAAGCATATCATCTAGCCTAGGAATAGGATAGCGATAACGAATAGTAATATTATTAATGCCTCTACAATCAACACATCTGCGTGACGTACCATCCTTTTTAGGCACTAGTATAATAGGAACAACACAAGGACTAAGAGATTAGCGTATATAACCTTTGTCGAGCAGCTCTACGTACTTGACGCATAATCTCCTTCGTCTCCTCTGGATTGATGCGGTATGGTGCTTGCGGTTGGGTAGCGATGCTTGCAGGAATTAAGTCAATTTGATGCTCAATCCCTCGAATAGGTGGTAATCCGGTGCGCGTCTTGTGGGAAGACATCAGCGAACTCCTGCAAAATGTTAGTGACAATGAGGGGCAAGAGGAAAACACGTCCTCGAATGAAAATAATGCCTCTTTGCACACAAAAGCATAGCAAACAGATTTGCTAGAATCTAGCTCATCAATATCAGATTTGGTGGCAAATAAACATGCACTTTTCGGTTTAATTTGAAGCAACATTAGATGGTTTATTATTAGGCTTCATTTGTTGCTCAAATTCTTTTGCCACAATCTGATTTTCACTCTTATTTTTCTCTGTTTTGCTTTATTAGCTCTATTAATATCATCTTTCAAAATGGAATCGAGGAGTCATAGGAAGCAAAGTAATATTTTTATCCTTGTGAACAAGAGTATCTGATTGTTTCTACCATGGTGTCTGAATTTTATCAAATTGCCATGGTCTACCAAGTAATAAGGAACATGCTTGCATAGGTACCACATCACAATCAACATAATCAGCATATGTAGAGATACTAAAATGCACCGACGATCGTGTTACCTTAACCTTGCGCTGTTGTTGAACCATTGGATGTAGTAAGGATGTGGATGTGGTCTTGTGGTGAAAGCTTCTCCACCATATCCATGCTAGCCAAGTTGTTGCAGCTCCCTCCATCTATGATGGCCGAATAGAGCGTTCCTTCACAACTCCTTTGTATGGAACAAGTTATGCCTCTGATTTTGCTCAGCTTGTGTAACTGCACACTCAAAACCGTTGAGCAACTAAACATTCATACTATCGGCATCTTGACAGCCATGTATTGCGTCTCAGATCGAGAATCATCTCCGTGTTCTTCATGTGTAATAAGAGCCAAAGTCTCTTCATCATAGTCACTAAGCGGACTCATACCCACCATCCTCGATGGCAATCATCACCTGCGCTGAGATTGGCATTCTCTGTAAAATGTCCTCTTCCCTTACAACGACGACAAATAATATCACTTGTGTGCCTTTTGGCCATGGATGGAAGAAGAAGAGCTCATGTAGGCCAGCAGGTGTGCTCTTGGCGAGATAGTGGTGGTTGTGCCTTTCTTGTATCACGGTTGGAGGTGGCAGCCGATGGAGGTGCCGGTGTAGTAGAGCGTGTGGAAGTAGATGATGCACGTGGTGTCCATGATGAAGGTCGACCTGCGAGAAAAGTTAGTCGCGCAAGGCATGTCGATCACGCACTTCGTTCAGCTTTACAAGCAAGATGGAATAATCGGTGATATTATTATAATCCTTGTAGTCTAGAATGGTCTTTATCTCTCTATTTAATCCACCGGAAAGCGTGCAAGCATAGCTTCATTCTCCTCAACAATACCACATCTAATCAAGCCAGTTTGTAATTCTGATAATATTCTTCTACGAATTTTTCCTTGTCTTAAGCGCTGCAATTTTGAAGTAATTCACGTTGATAATATGGTGGAACCCAGCGAGTGCATAGCAGTTTTCAAAGCAGCCCAAGTATGGCTGGAGCAGGATATAATCTACAATGTTGGACCACCAAACACATGCAAAGCTAGTGAAAGCACAAGCAATGACGAACCGTCTCTCCTCGGGATATTGTAAACATGTAAATCGTTGTTCGATTTCTAACTCCCAAGTAAGATATATATCGAGAACATATCTACCCTCAAATGGTGGAATATTCAATTTCAGTTTAGGAGATGGTCATGATAAATGCTGAAGGAGCCGAACATTGCCATTATTTGCATGTGGGCGACCTGGTGGTTGTGGTCTTTGGTGGTTGCCGTGGTTACGATGTTGATCAACCTCATCCTCGTAAGCTCTTACATAATCATCCTCCCCCACCATGACGAGAGCCCACGAAGTATCAGCAGCGGCACTTGACGACACCAGCTTGGCGGTGAAGAGGAACACGGGGAAGCTTCGGCGGAGGGCTGTTCGCGATGTGGAGGTAGTCCTTGTTGTTGTAGTAGAGTGCGTTAGGTGCAGCGGTGGTGGTGGTGGTAGGTAGGCCAGCAGAAATTCATTAAACTTGTTATCGAGCTTTGTTTGACGCCTTCTCAATGCCATCTATCTTCTCCATGGCCTCTTCAAATCTATTTAGCACATCTTCCACCCACTCATCATTGTTGAAACTTATCATGTAGCGCTTTGTTTGTCATATTCTCCAGTCGATCCGTCGACTTGTGATCTGCCATATAGTTAGCAGCAATAGAAACACACAAGAATATGATTGACGGACTACTAGGAAGTGGTGGTGGTGGTGTGGTGGGCGGTCACAAATCCGTCAAGCAAATCTCAAATTCTTACCGGTTCTTACCCAGCTGATGGCGGTGATGACAACGATGTAGTCAAAACTCTCAAAGCTTGGATAGAAAGCGATTACGGGGAGGGAGAGTCAAGCATACGATGTAGATGTATGTATGGGCTAGGGAAGGCTTATAATATGGTAGCAAAAAGGGTGACAATAATCAATTCGGAGATGCAAAAGTTGAATAAGCGCTCAGCTGAGTGCTTTCTTGGTCCTAAAAGGCTGAAAGGCTAGTGCTAGAGGCGAGCCTAGAACACTAACAAAATCCATGCGCTGCGAAACAAGGAAAAGCACCTCTGGAATTTCTTTTTCGCTCTTTTTTTTTTTGCTTTTTTTTTTTTTTTGCTGACTCTTTTTTTTTTTTTTTGCGAAAAATCACTATAATGAGTGTCTCAAAACTCTTCCGAGTCGGTAGCCGGGATGGGCACGAAATTTTTCGACCAAAAATTTTTTTTTTTTGCCGGACCCAAAAGCTGAAGCAGGTCAAAAAAACTTTCTATAACTTGGTCGATCTCAATCACTTAGAAACACCTAAAAATAGGGTAGCGAAGAATTTTTGACAAATGCGTTTTTGGAAAATTTTGGGCCCTAAGCGGAGGTGGTTCCGGACTCTTTTTTTTCAAAACCTACTCGGCGAAACACGGATCGGAAACTAGATGGATCTCGAAACAAACCTAATATGAGAAAACTTCGGATTGGTGGTGGATATATGGTGGTGGTATATGGCGGTGGTGGTGGTATATGGTAGCGGTGGTGGTATATGGATCTGGATTGGTGGTGGTATATGGATCACGGATTGAGGCGGTGGCGGCGGAAAGCGAGGGTGGTAGATGGCAAGCGATGATGATGGTGCGGCGTGGCGTGACAACTTATGAGTGAGAACTCGAAACTCTAAAAGACTAGATTCTAAGACCGGCAACTTGACACGGCGATGCAACACATAAATTCAACAAAGCAAAACCCTAAAAAGATTATGCAAAAGGCTCAGATTGGTTGGATATGATGAACTAACCTAATTTTTTTTGGCTTTTTTACGTGGACAATAGGTATGAAGAAGCAGACTCGATCTAAACTCTGAAAAGCTGGAAAATCTCACGAGAACAACACCGGAAATCTGATACCACTTGATAGAGGCAAAGGTGTCCCGATGTTTCGATGAGATGGTGGCTACTCGTTTACGTGGAGTCGACCTTGGCGATCCGACTACGATCTCGTCACGAGCGTCGCGCCTTAACAATCGCTAAACCAACTCAGGGAGTTATTGACCCTTGGCGAACACGATCAACACGACCACGAGGCTGTTTCTCTTGAGCAAGCGAAGAACAAGCAAGAAACTGATTGCAATCTGGATATTGCGAATATAAGATGAAAGCTTTATTGATGAAGGTGGGGTTACTTGTGGCGCCTTTATGCAGTGCGTTGAACACAAGCGAAGTCTGTGAGAAGTTGCAGCTATGGCGAACTTTTAATCTAAACAAAACCCAAGGTCTAAGCAGTGCCCTAAAAAACTGTATATATGGAGGAAGAATTTCGTGGCCCTTGGTGGAGGTCGAAATCAACC
>JAHIAM010013760.1:0-11430 GCA_021605205.1 Aegilops longissima
AGAGCTTGAAGGGGCCATCTTGACTGGTCGATAAGCTGTTGTTGTATGAGAACTCTGCGTATGGTAAATTATCATCCCAGCTAGACCCATAGTCTAGCACACAAGCTCTCAACATGTCCTCCGAATCTGGTTGACTCTCTCGGTCTGTCCATCTGCTGCGGATGAAAGGCTGTCTTGAACTCCACCTCGTACCCAAAGTTTCATGCAACTGATTCCAAAACTTTGAGGTAAATTGTGTTCCTCTATCGACACGATACTCCTCGGAACTCCACGCGAGACATACGATCCTGGTCATGTATATCTTGGCCAACTTAGCACTGGTATAGGTAGTCTTCACGGAATGAAGTGAGCTACCTTGGTCAATCGATCAACCACTACCGAGATGGAATCATAACCTGAGCGGGTCTGGGTAATCCTGTGATAAAATCCATTCCAAGTTTTCCCATTTTCAATCGGGAATCGGCAAAGGTTGAAGTAACACGGCTGGCTTCGATGTTCTGCCTTTACTCGTTGGCAAACATCGATAATTGCTACGTACTCGGCAATATCCTTCTTCATACCGCCCACGAAACTTTCCTTCAAATCCAGATACATCTTAGTGTTACCGGGGTGAATCGAGTACGGTGAATCATGAGCCTCTGAAGAATTAGCTTCACGAGTTCGGGATCATTGGGTACATAAATCGATCCTCGAACCATATTGCTCCGTATTCATCCTTACGAAATCCTTTAGCTTTTCCTTCATTCATCTTTTCTTTATCTCATCAATTTCCTTGTCCATATACGGGCTTCACGAATCCTTTCGCCAAAGTGGACT
Source organism: Aegilops longissima (assembly GCA_021605205.1). Classification (NCBI taxonomy): domain Eukaryota; kingdom Viridiplantae; phylum Streptophyta; class Magnoliopsida; order Poales; family Poaceae; genus Aegilops; species Aegilops longissima. The sequence continues at coordinate 817 of JAHIAM010013760.1, forward strand.
GAACTTCCAGAGTTGCAACATATCCTCTCGGAACTATCTCGATCGGAGTCTCCGAGGTCATCGACTAACTCTGGGTAATCCTCCCGCTATAAGAGTATTCACATAACTCTTATGGCTCAAAGCATCTGCTACAACATTAGCCTTTCTGGGTGGTAATGCAATCTCATGTCATAGTCCTTGATTAACTCTAGCCATCTCCTCCGCTCGAGGTTCAACTCTTTCTGCGTGAAAATATACTTCAAGCTCTTATGATCCGTGTAAACATCACAACGGTTTCCGATAAGGAAATGTCTCAGTCTTGAGTGCATGCACTACGGCTGCTAACTCCAAATCATGTGTGGCATAATTCATCTCGTGAGGTCGTAGCTATGCGGAGGTATAAGCTACAACTTTTCCTTCCTGCATGAGTACTCCTCCGAGTCCACGACGAGAAGTCACAATATACCGTAATCCTTGTGTATGTCCGCAAAATCAAGATTGGGGCTGTAACCAAACGTTTCTTCAATTCTCGAAGGCGGCTTTACAATCCTCGGTCCAAATGTACTTGGCATCCTTCTTCAACAGCTCAGTCATGGGCTTGGCAATCTTCGAGAAGTTCTCAATAAACCTCCGATAATATCCTGCGAGTCCGAGAAAACTGCGGATCTCCTTGGTGAGGTGGGCGCGCCAATCGGTGGTGATTCAACCTTGGCGGGGTCAACTGCTATTCCTTCTCCTGAAATAACATGTCCGAGGAATCCGACTTCCTTCACCAAAATTCACATTTGCTGAACTTGGCATACAATCGATGTTCTCAAGTTTCTCGAACTAGACGCAAATGTTCCTTATGCTCTTCCTCGCTCTTGGAGAAAATCAGTATATCATCGATGAACACCACGACAAACTTGTCCAGATATTCCATAAATACCTTGTTCATCAAATTCATGAAGTATGCAGGGGCATTAGTCAATCCAAATGACATGACGGTATACTCATAAACCATACCTGGTAGTGAATGCTGTTTTGGGTATATCCTTTTCACGGATCTTCAACTGATGATACCCTGATCGAAGATCGATCTTGGAGAATACCTTGGCTCCAACTAGCTGATCAAATAGATCATTAATCATCGGCAGAGGGTACTTGTTCTTGATGGTCACATCATTTAGCGAACGATAATCCACAACCATTCTCAGGGTTCCATCCTTCTTCTCTACCAAGAGAACTGGGGCTCCCCAGGGTGATGAGCTTGGTCGAATATATCCTTTCTCCAATAGCTCATTAATTTGGTTCTTGATCTCTTTCAAATCGTTCGGTGGCATCCGATAGGGTCTCTTGGATATTGGGGCTGTGCCGGGCAATAACTCGATCAGAAATTCAATGTCTCGTCGGTGGCATTCTGGTAATTCCTCCGAAACACATCGGAAAATCTTGCACTCTGGCACTTCCTCTGAACAACTCCCGTGAGGGAATGCACCGATTCTTCATCGAGTGCGTCTGGATACATACTTGATCCTCTTCGCTCCGGGGTGGTGAGCAGAATCGACTTCTTGGGCACAATCTATGTTTCCTTCAAACTTGTCAACCAATCCATGCCTAGGATTACATCCAAGGTGCGGGTTTCCAATACTATGAGGTCTGCGGAAATTTATGGTTTCCGATGTTGAGGTTGCATGACAGCCTAAGCCCGCCATCATTTCTCCTCTGCGGGCCCGACGCGAAGGGGCTTCTAAGGGTTTTAGTGGGCAGCCCGTACTTTTCCACAACTACCCTTGATATGAATGAATGTGTTGCACCGTAATCAAAGAGTACCAATCTGAACGTGAATTCAATAAAACTTACCAACCACGATTGTACGGCTGATCATAGGCGTCCTCCACGTCAATGTGGTTCACCGAGCACGAGGAAAGGGTTGGGCTTCTTCGCTGAGCTTCCATTGCCGCTTCCATTCCTCTGCTTGGCCTCCGGGCGTCGGTGGCATAGTGCCCTGTTTTCGGCACTTGAAGCAGTGATGTGGCTCAGATCCTTGAGCCGGGCAGGACGATGTTGGTTACCATTGCCATTTCCATTGCCATTTCCATTGCGACTTGTTGTCCTGGTTGCGGTTGTTCCCATTTCCTCCATGGTTATGTCCTCCATGGTTATGGTGGGTATGCCCTCCAGTATGGGGCATAACGGGCTTCTGCTGAGCTCGAGTTGTACTTCCCCGCCATACTTCCGCTTGCGCTATCAATCTGCTGCTGCTTGCCTTCAAGCACGGTGGCCTTGTCTACCAGCTCCGGTAGTTGGTGAAGGTAGCCACCATTAGCTGCATACCCAGCTCGTCATTGAGTCCCTCGAGAAACTTTTCCTGCTTTGCGGCATCGTGGGCCACATCATCCGGGGCATAGCGAGCTAACTTGCTGAACTCATCCACGTCACGCCCCACAAGACGGTTCCCTGGCGTAAGTTGCGGAACTCACGCTTCTTCGGACTCATGGCTCCAGCTGAAACATGGCGGTGCGGAAAGCTGTTGGAACCGATCCCACGTAATGGTGGAGATGGGATAAGTGGCGGTGTAGTTCTCCCACCAAGAGGCTGCAGGTCCATCAAGTTGATGTGCGGCAAAGCGCACCTTCTCTGCATCCGTGCATCCAACAGGTGACTAACTCTTTTCCGACCTTGCGGAGCCAATCATCGGCCACAATCGGCTCGGTCTTTGCTAGAGAACACCGGCGGATTCAGCCTTAGGAAGCGGGTCAAGTTGTCAGCGAGGGGTGGTGGCGGTGGATTGTTGTTGTTGTTGTTGTTGTTCGGTTCGGATGAGCATCTGCATGAGGGCATTCGCTCTTTGGATCAGCTGGGTGAGCTCCGGCGAAAAGTTGAGACCGGGGTCACGTCTCGGAGGCATCTGGTGTTTTGGAGTGGATGAGAAAATTAGAATAGAACAATGGTCTAATAAGAAAGTATCACTACCCATATGAATACACAATCATAATCACACCAATCATTTATTCAATCCACTCAAACATGGTTCAAACTCGATTACAAAATTCTCACGATTAATCGAAAATAACGACCTAACTGATCGACGGACAAATAAAATAACATGGCGGTCGACTAAATGTCTTCATCAATTATCCTTGCGTCCTCTGGTGCGGTGTCCTCCGGTGTGGCGTCCTCTGATGCGGTGCCTCCTCTTGCGGCTTTCTCCAGTGGAGCTCCCTTCATAATCCTGATCATTGCTCACGAGAGGTCCGTCATCTCCACTCGGGAAAAGATCCTCTCCCAAGTCCTTCTTTTCCTCTAATGCAGCAACATTCATCTTCAGGTTGTCGACTCTCTCCATGAAGTCCGCGATTTCTTCCTCATGGTCAAGGAAGTCTGCGTGTGCCTTCTCCTCCAGTTCCAGTTCACGGAACAACAGCCTCTGTGTACCTTCGAGTTCTGGCGAGTCCGGATCTCCCGTTTCCTGAGGAGACACTCCAAGTCTTGGACATATGAGAGAATGGAGTCGTCCTCTATGGTACGGATGATATCTCCATTCCTAGCTCTGCGAGAAATCATGGCGAGGTCTGATGGATCGAGCTCGGCCCTGTACTCTTCTCGGAGATGTCCAAGTGCACGATAAATCGCCATGTCTCTTCCGAGGATCCAGTTGAAGTCGGTAAACTCAAAGTCAATAGGCTCAGTATGTCCTCGAAGGTTCTCCTGGAATGTGCACCTCAATCATGGCGGGTATCCGTTGGAAGCGCTTGGTAGGCTTCCCGTGATCGAGGCGAGCAATCTTCAGCTTCTTCACGATCTGGACCAGCTTCTTGCGAAGGGCATCGTCTCATTTGGCTGGCAAAACTCCGTAGCAGAACTGGGGTGAACTCGTGACCATCTAAAATGTTGAAAATCGAGAGAGAGTCGAAATGAGCAGGGGAATTACGGAATGATAAGAACATAAAATAAATAGTCTCTTCCTATGGCTTTCCGATCCTAGGGGTTACGTCCTACGGTCAGCGTGTGCTCTGAATACCATCTCTGTAGCGACCCGACCCAAAATCGGTCAAGTCTCTGTGTCTGTACCATCCCAAGATCATGCTGGCACTCACAGTACATTGATGAAATAATCAAAGTTCAATCACACCTGAATTTATTACACGGTTCTCATATTGAGTCTTTATTACAATAGAATAAATTCGGCCGAAGGTCAACTCATGAGAAATAAACTAAGTAAAGCTGCAGAAGCGTAGAAGAATAGCGAGTCCATCCGACTCCAAAGGGCAATCGCCAAGCGCGGAGCGTAGCCTTATTCCTGACCGGAATACTCCTCTGCAACATAAGACGTTGCAGCCGTGTAGGTCAGCATTTTGAATATGCTGGCAAGTCAATAAGAGAGAACAACAATAAAATTTACTAACACTATATGCAATTTGGCTGTGGGGCTCTAGGTTTCATTATTTTGCGAAAAGCCAGTTTTTCCCTACAATAGTGGACTTGCTTGCAAATACTACAAAATTGTTGGTAACTATTGAGACGGTTCCACCAACCAATGTCTCATTCCCAATTATTAAAAAATAACCCCTCAATTAATTTATTAATTTTAGTGTTGAGATTTCCGAAATACTTCCAAGTTCTAGAGGCTCAAATTGTCCGTAACCGGGGACACGGCTAATCGATTAGATCTTTTCTCTGCAGAGGTTTGCGCACTTTACCCGCAAGAATCGTTCCCTCCTTTTAAGTCTTCACACTTCATGGTGTTTGAAGACGGGACGAACGAAACAGGGTCTTCCGAAGAGTTCCTCTGGCCACTGCCGGTGAAGGAAATATGCCCTAGAGGCAATAATAAAGTTATTATTTATTTCCTTATTTCATGATAAATGTTTATTATTCATGCTAGAATTGTATTAACCGGAAACATAATACATGTGTGAATACATAGACAAACATAGTGTCACTAGTGTGCCTCTACTTGACTAGCTCGTTGAATCAAAGATGGTTAAGTTTCCTAGCCATAGACATGAGTTGTCATTTGATTAACGGGATCACATCATTAGGAGAATGATGTGATTGACATGACCCATTCTGTTAGCCTAGCGCTTGATCGCTTAGTATGCTGCTATTGCTTTCTTCATGACTTATACATGTTCCTGTAACTATGAGATTATGCAACTCCGTTTACGGAGGAACACTTTGGTGCTACCAAAGCCACTGGCGTAACTGGGTGATTATAAAGGAGTACTACAGGTGTCTCCAAAAGTACATGTTGGGTTGGCGTATTTGAGATTAGGTTTTGTCACTCCGATTGTCGGAGAGGTATCTCTGGGCCCTCTCGGTAATGCACATCATTATAAGCCTTGCAAGCAATGTGACCAATGAGTTGGTTACGGGATGATGCATTACGAGCGAGTAAAGAGACTTGCGGTGACGAGATTGAACTAGGTATTGGATACCGACGATCGAATCTCGGGCAAGTAACATACCGATGACAAAGGAACAACGTATGTTGTTATGCGGTTTGACCGATAAAGATCTTCGTAGAATATGTAGGAGCCAATATGGGCGTCCAGGTCCCGCTTATTGGTTATTGACCAAGAATAGTTCTAGGTCATGTCTACATAGTTCTCGAACCCGTAGGGTCCGCACGCTTAAGGTTTCGATGATGGTTATATTATGAGTTTATGAGTTTTGATGTACCGAAGGAGTTCGGAGTCCCAGATGAGATCGGGGACATGACGAGGAGTCTCGAAATGATCGAGGCGTAAAGATCGATATATTGACGACTATATTCGGAGTTCGGAAAGGTTCGAATGATTCGGTATTTTGGAGTACCAGAGAGTTACGGGAATTCGCCGGGGAGAAGTATTGGGCCTTATTGGGCCCTGAAAGAGAGAGGGGCTGCCTAGGGCAGGCCGCGCGCCCAAGGCCTAGTCCGAATTGGACTAGGGGAGAGGCCGCACCTTCTTCCCTTCCCTTCCTTCTCTCCTACTCCTACTAGGAAAGGAGGAGTCCTACTCCGGTGGGAGTAGGACTCCCCCTTGCGCCCCTCCTAGGCCGCCACCTCCTCCCTTGCTCCTTTATATACTGGGGCAGGGGGCACCCCAGACACAAAAGTTGATCTACGGATCGTTCCTTAGCCGTGTGCGGTGCCCCCTCCACCATATTCCACTGGTCATATCGTCATGAGCTTAGCGAAGCCTGCGCCGGTGAAGTCATATCGTCGTGGAGCTTAGGCGAAGCCCCGCGTCGGTGGAGCATCATCATCGTCACCACGCCGTCGTCTTGTGGAACTCATCCCCGACGCTTTGCTGGATCGGAGCCGGGGATCGTCATCGAGCTGAGCGTGTGCAGAACTCGGAGGTGCCATACGTTCGGTGCTTGGATCGGTCGGATCGTGAAGGCGTCGACTACATCAACAGCGTTGTTATAACGCTTCGCTTTCGGTCTCACGAGTGCGTGGACAGACCTCTCCTCTCGTTGCTATGCCATCACCATGGTCTTGCGTGTGCGTAGGAAATTTTTGAAATTACTCGTTCCCCAACAGTGGCATCCGAGCCAGGTTTTATGCGTTGATGTCATATGCACGAGTAGAACACAAGTGAGTTGTGGGCGATATAAGTCATCTGCTTACCAGCATGTCATACTTTGGTTGGCGGTATTGTGAGATGAAGCGGCCCGGACCGACATTACGCCAGACGCTTACGCGAGACTGGTTTCACCGCTTGAGCACTAGTTGCTTAAAGGTGACCGCGGGTGTCAGTTTCTCTCACTTTAGTTGAACCGAGTGTAGCTCGCCCGGTCCTTGCGAAGGTTAAAACAGCACCAACTTGACAAACTATCGTTGTGGTTTTGATGCGTAGGTAAGAACGGTTCTTGCTCAGCCCGTAGCAGCCACGTAAAACTTGCAACAACAAAGTAGAGGGCGTCTAACTTGTTTTTGCAGGGCATGTTGTGATGTGATGTGGTCAAGGCGTGATGCTATATTTTGTATGAGATGATCATGTTTTGTAACCGAGTTATCGCAACTGGCAGGAGCCATATGGTTGTCGCTTTATTGTATGAAATGCAAAAGCCATGTAATTGCTTTACTTTATCACTAAGCGTAGCGATAGTCGTAGAAGCAATAGTTGGCGAGACGACAACGATGCTACGATGGAGATCAAGGTGTCGCGCCGGTGACGATGGTGATCATGGCGGTGCTTGGCGATGGAGATCACAAGCACAAGATGATGATGACCATATCATATCACTTATATTGATTGCATGTGATGTTTATCCTTTATGCATCTTATCTTGCTTTGATTGACGGTAGCATTATAAGATGATCTCTCACTAAAATTATCAAGAAGTGTTCTCCCGAGTATGCACCGTTGCGAAAGTTCTTCGTCTTTGAGACACCACGTGATGATCGGGTGTGATAGGCTCTACGTTCAAATACAACGGTGCAAAACAGTTGCGCCGCGAATACTCAGGTTAAACTTGACGAGCCTAGCATATAACAGATATGGCCTCGAACACGGAGACCGAAGGTCGAACGTGAATCATATAGTAGATATGATCAACATAGTGATGTTCACCATTGAAACTACTCCATCTCACGTGATAATCGGACATGGTTTAGTTGATTTGGATCACGTAATCACTTAGATGACTAGAGAGATGTCATCTAAGTGGGAGTTCTTAAGTAATATGATTAATTGAACTTAAATTTATCATGAACTTAGTCCTGGTAGTATTTTGCAAATTATGTTGTAGATCAATAGCTCGCGTTGTTGCTTCCCTATGTTTTATATGTGTTCCTAGAAAATTGTATTGAAAAATGTTAGTAGCAATGTTGCGGATTGGATCCGTGATCTGAGGTTTATCCTCATTGCTGCCTGAAGAATTATGTTCTTGATGCACGCTAGGTGACAGACCTATTGCAGGAGCAGATGCGGCGTTATGAGCGTTTGGCTAGCTCAATATGATGACTACTTGATAGTTTAGTGCACCATGCTTAAACGGCTTAGAATCGGGACTTCAAAGGCGTTTTGAGCGTCATGGACCATATGAGATGTTCCAGGGTTGAAGTTAATATTTCAGCAAATACCGAGTTGAGAGATATGAAGTCTCCAACAAGTTCTATAGCTAAAAGATGGAGGAGAATCGCTCAACTAGTGAGCATGTGCTCAGATTATGCAGGTACTTCAATCGCTTGAATCAAGTGGGAGTTAATCTTCCGGATAAGATAGTGATTGACAGAATTCTCTAGTCACCATTACTAAGTTACTAGAACTTCGTGATGAACTATAGTATGCGAGGGATGACGAAAACAATTCCCGAGCTCTTCGTGATGTTGAAATCGACGAAGGTAGAAATCAAGAAAGAGCATCAAGTGTTGATGATTGACAAGACCACTAGTTTCAAGAAAAGGGCAAAGGGAAAGAAAGGGGAATTTCAAGTAGAATGACAAGCAAGTTGTCACTCCCACGAAGAAACCCAAAGCTGAACCAAAGCCTGAAACTGAGTGCTTACACTGCATAGGAAATGGTCCTTTGAAGCGGAAATACCCCAAATATTTGGTGGATAAGAAGGATGGCAAAGTGAACAAGGGTATATTTGATATACAGGTTATTGATGTGTGCTTTACTAGTGTTTATAGTAGCCCTGAGTATTTTATACTTGTTAGGTTGCTAAGATTAGTAACTCGAAACAGGAGTTCTACGAATAAAGCAGAGACTAGTTGAAGGGAAGTGACGATGAGTGTTGGAAGTAGTTCCAAGATTGATATGATCATCATCGCACACTCCTATACTATCGAGATTAGTGTTTATAGTAGCCCCGAGTATTTGATACTTGTTAGGTTGCTAAGATTAGTAACTAGAAACAGGAGTTCTGAATAAATGAAACTAGTTGAAGGGAAGTAACGATGAGTGTTGGAAGTAGTTCCAAGATTGATATGATCATCATCGCACCTCCCTATACTTTCGGGATTAGTGTTAAACCTAAATAAATGTTATTTGGCGTTTGTGTTGAGCATGAATATGATTTGATCATGTTTATTGCAATCGGTTATTCATTTAAGTAAGAGAATAAATTGTTGTTCTGTTTACATGAATAAAACCTTATATGGTTACACACCCAATGAAAATGGTTCGTTGGATCTCGATCGTAGTGATACACATATTCATAATATTGAAACCAAAAGATGCAAAGTTAATAATGATAGTGCAACTTATTTGTGGCACTGCAGTTTAGGTCATATTGGTGTAAAGCACATGAAGAAACTCCATACTGATGGGATTTTGGAATCACTTGATTATGAATCACGTGATGCTTGCGAACCATGCCTTATGGGCAAGATGACTAAAGACTCCGTTCTTGAACAATGGAGCGAGCAACAAACTTGTTGGAAATAATACATCGATGTATGCGATCCAATGAGTGTTGATGCCCGTGGCAAGTATCATTATTTTCTGACCTTCACAGATGATTTGAGCAGATATGCGTATATCTTCTTGATGAAACATAAATCTGAAATAGTTGAAAAGTTCAAAGAATTTCAGAGTGAAGTGGAAAATCATCGTAACAAGAAAATAAAGTTTCTGCGATCTGATCGTGGAGATGAATATTGGAGTTACGAGTTTGGTCTTCAATTAAAACAAAGTGAAATAGTTTCACAGCTCACGCCACATGGAACACCACAACTTAATGGTGTGTCCAAACGTCGTAACCGCACTTTATTGGATATGGTGCAATCTATGATGTATCTTACCGATTTACCACTATCGTTTTGGGGTTATGCATTAGAGACAGCTGCATTCACGTTTAATAGGGCACCATCTAAATCCGTTGAGATGACACCGTGTGAACTATGGTTTAGCAGTAAACCTAAGCTGTCGTTTCTTAAAGCTTGGAGTTGCGATGCTTATATGAAAAGGTTTCAACCTGATAAGCTCGAACCCAAATCGGAAAAGTGCGTCCTCATAGAATACCCAAAGGGAACTATTGGGTACACCTTCTATCACAGATCCGAAAGCAAGATATTTGTTGCTAAGATGGATCCTTTCTAGAGAAGAAGTTTCTCTCGAAAGAAGTGAGTGGGAGGAAAGTAGAACTTGATGAGGTAATTGTACCTTCTCCCTTATTGGAGAGTAGTTCATCACAGAAATCAGTTCAAGTGATTCCTACAACCAATTAGTGAGGAAGTTAATGATGATGATCATAAAACTTCAGATCAAGTTGCTACCAAACCTCGTAGGTCTTCCAGAGTAAGATCCGCACCAAAGTGGTACGGTAATCCTATTCTGGAAGTCATGTTACTAGACCATGATGAACCTACGAAATATGAGGAAGCGATGATGAGCCCAGATTCATGAAATGGCTTGAGGCCATGAAATCTGAGATGGGATCCATATATGAGAACAAAGTGTGGACTTTGATGGAGTTGCCCGATGATCGGCAAGCCATATTATATAAATGGATCTTCAAGAAGAAGATGATCTTGATAGTAGTATTACTATCTACAAAGCTCGACTTGTCGCAGAAAGGTTTTCGACAAGTTCAAGGTGTTGACTAAAATGAGATTTTCTCAAGCTGTAGCGATGCTTAAATCTGTCCGAATCATGTTAGCAATTGCCACATTTTATGAAATCTGGCAAATGGATGTCAAAACTACATTCTTTAATG
>JAHIAM010013763.1:0-27713 GCA_021605205.1 Aegilops longissima
CCCACCATGCATGCAGTGGGTGAAATTTTGAGAGTTATGTTCTTGAGTAGTATCTGTGGTAGGATGAACCTAATCCCCTTGTTACCATGACCCGGGACGTAGTAGTTTAATTTTTCTATGCTAGTGAGCCAGGATTGGTTGGAGTAAATTCATAAGAAAGATGTGAGAGTCAAGATGATGACAACCCCATGAACTTCAAGATCAAAGATGGACTTGAAATTCACTCTTTGGGTGGAGGCGGTTGGCGGGCACCCTGGAGAACCAGGTGGTTGGCGGGATGCATGGAGAAGTGCCATGACATCTTCTTGGGAAAGCTTCACCCAGCCACAGTGATGGATGGATGGATGCCCCATTGACCGGAAGCTTACCTGTGCAGCCGCCAAGCCATTATGGGCTCTGGCTGGGTCAACCCTAGTTGTGGCCTTTGGCCGGGCCCGTACTACGAGATGTAGAAGAAGGTGGGATTGGATGGAATACCCAGCGGTGGCAGAGAAGAACTCTTGGAAGACCCTGTTTCATTCATCCCGTCTTCAAACACTTTCTGAAGTGCGAAGACTTAAGGAGGAATGATTCTTGCGGGTAAGTCATAAACCTCTCTGAGTTAAAGATCTAATCGATTAGCCCCGTGTCAGATTACGGACAATTTGAGCCTCTGGAACTTAAGTACCGAAATCTCAACACTAAAACTAATAAATTAATTGAGAATTATGACTTAATAATTTGGGAATGAGACATTGGTTGGCGGAACCATCTCAATAACTACCAACAATTTTGTAGTATTTGCAAGCAAGTCCTTTAGTAGGAAAAGCTGGCTTTAGCAAAATAGTGAAACTTAGGCCCACAGCCAAAATGCATATAGTGTTAGTAATTTTATTATTGTTATTCTTCATGACTTTAGCATATTCAAAATGCTGACCTACCTGGCTGGCGTCTTATGTTGCGGAGGAGTATTCGATCGGGATTGAGGCTACGATCCGTGCTTGGCGATTGCCCTTGAGTCGGATGGACTTCGCTATTCTTCTCGTTTCGCAGCTTTACTAGTTTATTTCTCATGAGGTTGGCCTTGGCGAATTTATTCTATTGTAATAAAGACTCCTATATGAGAATCGTGTAATAAATTCAGGTGTGATTGAACTTTGATTATTTCATCAATGTCTTGTGAGTACCGGCGCTGATCTTGGGATGGAATGCGGAGACTGGAGATTTGACCGATTTTGGGTCAGGTCGCTACAAGCAGCTTGCACCGCAGCGATGGTTGTAGATCTTGAGAAACTCAACCGGATGCGTCCGCCATCGTACTTTTACGGCATCGGCAGAAATTCTTCTTGCTTTGAGCCCGCTGGACTTGCCGCAGCTCACGAGTGAGCAGGGGCAACCTACCGCGTCTGACCGGCAAATCGCTACCAGTTCCCCAGGCGCATGCATATCGACAGAAGGCCCAGTAGCGGCCTGGTCGGTTGACGTCGCGCTTCTCTTGGTTGCAATCTGAGTTCGGCGTCTTCTTGTTGCCGTTCTGCGAGAACTTGGCGCTGGTCACGGCAGCGGCTCGTGGATCTGATGGCCAGCGGTGGAGTATTTGTCGAGGTGGATCCGGCGAGTTGGTGATCTTAACCTTCACGGTGGAGAGTGCATGGTGGTTGCACCCCACAGGTTTAAATCGCCACCGGCTGCGTGCCTTGTCGTCTTGCCGTGGCGATGATGTAGTTGGTTGCCATGAGCGTCGCCGTTAACCAAGGCGATGAGACTACGGATGGTGGCCCCTCCATTCGTCGACTTTGCCGGTACGTTGGAAGGTAATCTGGAAGCGATTGAGCTCTCGCCAAGGCTTCCATTGCTGGAGTGGCGGGCGGCGATGGTGAAGCGGTGCGAGGCGGGGATATGCCGGAACTTCTAACTATGTTAGAAGGAGCAGCATCCGTCTAAGCGACCGCACCCGCTTCGTGCCCGACATCTTTGGCGTGCACGCCTGATCTTGAGGGCCTCGCGATCCTCGGCTCGGTCTTGATCCAACGGCGTATGGTACTATGAATACCATGGCGGCTGTCGGGTTCCGCGCCTCTGAGATAGGCGCGGTGCGTGTCTGAGCGCCCGAGTGCTGCCTTGACCTTGTCCCTGGACTTGGCGTCGCATGAGCTCCTACGTCGGCGCCCGTTCTTCGCCGGTGTCTACCCACCACCCATTTGCTCGGCGGTGGCGGGATCGGCGTGGGCGGCTCCGCTACCGCGAAGCCTTCTTCTTCGGTGGCATGTTGATGAAGATGATGAAGATGATGAAGGCTGTTGCTCGTGTGAGCGCGGATCAGGTTCACACAGCCTCGGCGCCCCTGGCGCGCCAAAGATGTCGGGGAAGCTGATGGCGTAACCCGCGAACACCCTATGGGACGGCCGGACGGGCCTTCGGTTGATGGGCGAAGGAATGCCAAAAAAAGCAGATCGGCCGTAAACACCGAGCAGTTTACCCAGCTTGGGCTCTCGGGAGAGATAATACTCCTACTGCTGCTTATGCGATTATGTTTGTGTTCTTGCTAGGGGCCTGAGAGCTACAAGACCTAAGCGTGAGTGTCTCTGGTTTGAATGAGTCGAACCTCCTCTCGTTCGCATGGGCCTCCTTTTATATGCTCAAGGGGTCACCAACGGTGTTAGCGTGACAAAAGTCAAAAAGGAAAATGAGTTGCGGTTGGTACAGCTACTTTTATGCAGTGTATTCTACCTAACTTTCGGCGGCAAGGGACAAAAGCATTAAATGCCCTTCGTAATAAACGCTTAAACATTGACTGTGAGACCGTCCGGGCGCCACCGCTTGCCACGATGGCAGTCTTGTCGGCGCCGCTTACTCGCTGCTCTCGGTGGCCGCCACCCCACCTCTTGACCAGCAGCGCTGGAATGGTCTCATGGCGACCACGTTGGTGGATGAGCTAAGGCGGAGATAAAGAGTGGTTGCCTGCGCGGCAAGCGCCTTGCCAGTGGCTGAATCCTTGAATCGCGTCCGTCAGGCTTTGTCGCTCACCGAGCCTTCCACAAGCTCCTCTTGCGGGGTCTTGTCTTCTGCATGCCTTGAGGTGGCCTTCCGGCGAGCTCCTCTTGCGCAGGGCCTTGTCTCCTTAGCTTAAATACTTTGTTCTTGAATGGCTCCAAAGGAACCACGGAGGACCTTAGCGGTCTGAGAGCAAACCTTGCAGCGGGGTTTACCTGGCTAGCGTCGATGCGAGTTCGGAGATAATAGGGTACCTACTCTAGTACACCGACACCATCACTTTATTATTGCCTTTGCTTTTTGCTTTGCTTTTTATTTTACTTTGCATCTTTATCACAAAAATACCAAAATATTATCTATCATCTCTATCAGATCTCACTCTCGTAAGTGACCGTGAAAGGATTGACAACCCCTTATCCATTGGTTGCGAGGAGTTATTTCTTTGTCTTGGTCACGAGGGACTTCATGGCGTAGCCTCCTCTTGGATTGATACCTTGGTTCTCAAAAACTGAGGAAATACTTACGCTACTTTGCCGCATCATCCTTTCCTCTTCAAGAAATCCAGCATGATGCTCAAGAGGTAGCGATGATGTGTGATCGCATGTGGGTCTCCGGATGGAAGCTCCTTGATGGGAGAGAGTCAAAGGCGGTTCACCTTTCCCGTCTTGGATAGAGTGGTCCCCGGATATAAGGCCGGGCGGGCATGAAGGATGACCCTGAGCAGGATCTAGCGATGGATCTAAAGGGCCTTCCTCGTCTGCGGGTGGGGGCGGTGGCGAACCCAGCGAACCTGTCGAAAGATTGATGTCTAGCTACTACGCAACTTTATTCTTGTAGACACGTGTTGGGCCTCCAAAGCCTTGAGAGTTTTATCTGACGGTAGCAATTTTCCCTCAAGTGGATGACCTAAGGTTTAGCAATCCGTGGGAGGTGTAGGATGAAGATGGTCTCTCAAACAACCCTGCAACCAAATAATAAAAAGTCTCTTGTGTCCCCAACACACCAAATACAATGGTAATTTGTATAGGTGCACTAGTTGGCGTGAAGAGATGGTGATAAAAAGTGTAATATTGATGGTAGAAATATATTTTGTAATCTGAATAAATAAAAATAGCAAGGTAGCAAATAGTAAATGGGCACAAAAGCGGTATTACAATGCTTGAAAATGAGGCCTGAGGCCTAGGTACGTTTTGCTAGTGCAATCTCACATGAGTGCTAATATAATTGGATCATATAACCACCCCTCAAAGTGTGATGAAGAATCACTTCAAAGTTCCTATCTAGCGGAGAACATAAGAAGAAATGCGTTTGTAGATGCAGAAACCACCTCGAAGCTATTCTTTTCGTCGATATATCAAGAGTTCATACTAAAATGACATCAAATAATTTCAGATTCATAACACTCAACCCAACACAAGAACTTCAAAAAGTGCCCCACGATTTCTACGAGAAATAAAGACAAACGTGCATCAACCCCTGTCGTGGATTACCCCAATGTCACCTCGGGGAATCTGCGAGTTGAGTGCCAAAACATATATCAAGTGAATCAAAATAATACCCCAATTGTCACCACAGTATTCATTTGCAAGACATACACGGTAAAGTGAGGTTCTATACAAGCGGTTTTAACCCCTTTCATGACGGTGTTTGGAACTGTCACCTAGTGGTGAGCTGCGATAGGGGGTTCTTCCCTACGACCCAAAAACCGTCGGGGCTATGCCCTCTGGCACCTGCAGCGGCTAAATGAGGTTGTGTGCGACCGGCAAACAACCAAATGAGGTTATCGTCAGTGAGTGCTAAAAAATACAATTATCTGGTAGAAATCATTTCCGGTTAAGTAAATACATCCCACAGTCAGTCCACCTAAGCGTTTCCGTTCATATATACATCCCACACGGTCGCTCCAAGGAAAGCGCTTGCGCAAGGTATTTCACATAAACAGTTTTCAAGAGAATGTAGGTATGTGATTGTTCATTGATCCAACATGGTTTATTCCTAGAAAGCGTAATGCGTTGCTGAGAGTCGCCATACGGTGTTTTCTCAATAACCGTTTGCAATAGGAAAACCCAATTTGCAAGCTAATTGCCCTATTATTAATAATCTATTTATTAATCTAATTGACATTCATATTAAGCACATAACATATTTCATTTCCATATTAAGGAAGCAAGATTTACATAATTGAAATACATCCGAGTACAACATGATATAGTTTCCACACAGCTACCCCATCACTATTGGCACTTTTGACACAAGTTTCACATGCAACATCTAGAACCTTTGAAATTAGCATCATAGATGGTACATAGACAGATGCATCTCATCGGAAAACTGCTGAAGTGGAAGGCAAATATTGAGCCTTCATTCATGTTGAAGGTCTTTGCAACTTTAGGCGGTGCACATGGATGATTGACCGTCCATCCTTCGTCCTCTTGAGAACACTTCAATATTGAACCGTGGGTGTTGGATGAAAACTTTCCTCGCCTCGACCATAGAGGTGGTTTGAGAGGTAATCATCGAGTGAACTGCTTTGGTAAGGCCGAAAACAAGGATGTGCATAAATATCTTTTCTATATTGTAAATGGGGCAAAGGAATAAAAAAGGCAAGGTATAATAGTTAGTACCATCTTGTAGTGAACTGATGTCTTCTTCATTGTCGAGACAAATATTTTGTTGTTTTTGCGCTAATTTCTTTATCCTAACAATCTTTACGAGTTTCTTGACTTGATTGATATTCATGGACAACTCATTTCCCCATATGCAAAAAGGGTAGAACGGTGGGTCAAAACCTCTGGCAGCAAGACCTACATGTGCAAGACCAAATAGTTAAAAACCTAAATATTAGAATGGTTCTTGCAATTGCCCAATAATGTGCTATTAGACAACGGACCATGCACGTGCTAAACTTGATTGTAAACCTTAGTGCTTCCCATTGTTTCCTACAACACATATAAGGTAGTTAGTCATCGGGTTAAGTAAGAGGTTAAGTATGCTATCGATAAAATATGTTGATGAAAAATAAGCACATTGCAAATTCATCAGATTAATTCAAGCCATATGGAAAACTCATTTATCCAAACCAAGCATGATTAAGAACTAGGAAATATAGCACTTGTATATGTTTCTCATGTATTATGTCAGATCAAATTCGATTTATTCCTCACATGCACAACAATACAAAATTCTACCCACGACAATTGGACATCGCATTGCAGAATTGAACCAAGCGTTAACTAAACACCACAACAAATGAACCAAACATTAATTGAGCAACACATTGCACAATATAACATACTCTAATAGAAGATGAGAGAGTTAAACAAACCAATCATGCTTAACAACTTGGAAATATAGCAATTGTATTTGTTTCTCATGTATTTATTACAACCAAATTCAGATTTATTTCTCACATGGTATACAATAACAGAATGCAGCCACAACAATTGAACATCGCATTGCGAGAACTGAACCAAGCAGTTAACTAAACACCACAACAAATGAACCAAGCGTTAAGCGAGGCACCACATTGCACAATATAACATACTCCTAATAGAAGATGAGAGAGTTAAACAAACCAAGCATGCTTAACAACTTGGAAATATAGCAATTGTATTTGTTTCTCATGTATTTAGTACAACCAAATTCGATTTATTTCTCACATGGTATACAATAACAGAATACCCACAATAATTGAACATCGCATTGCAGAATTGAACCAAACAGTTAACTAAACACCACAACAAATGAATCAAACATTAACTGAGCACCACATTGCACGATATAACATACTCCTAATATAAGATCAGACAGTTAACCAAACCAAGCATGCTTGACAACTTGGAAAACTGCACCCTGAAGAATTGAACATCACATTTGCAGAATTGAACCAAGCAGTTAGCTGAATACCACATTGCACGACATATAGAACATATACACTAGAGTAGAAGATTGCATGGTAAAAGTAGATAGCACAATTCACTAGAATTTGTTAAGGAAAAGCGGTATCAAGCAAACTGAACATGGGTTCTTATAGTGAGCTAATAAGACAAGCTACTCCTCATTGTCGGAGATATCGATGATGATTGGCTCCTTGGACATGCAAGAGGCGAGGCCTTTGCATCATGGGTGCCCTCATCATAGTGGTGAGTTACTGGAGCCGCTCGGGCACCAACTGCTGGCTCTCGAGATGAGGTAAGCACGTGCTGCTATGAAAACATCTCGTACTCTTCGTCGAAAGGCACGCAGGGTGGCCTCGAAAGCATACAAGCTGTCGTTTAAATCAGCCAACCGCGTCCGCGGCGTTGGCGGCGGCGTCATTGTGGCCTCGGCGGCGAGTGCTCCTTCAAGATCTAGGGGTCAGCACAAATGGCAGCCATCGTGACCTCATCCGTCGTCGACGCGATTTGCTTCTCCGCTGCCAAATGCTCCTTGAGATCCGGCTATATTGCGTGCACCATGGCTTAAGGCGGCACTTATTTGGTGGAGGGTCGGTGATTTGGGTGGAAGGTGTCGCGCTGGTGGTCGGGGCATGTGGGATGTGGAAGGAGGAGGAGGATGGGGTCGGTGTGGATTACACCGTGGATGGCGAGACCGGCAGCGTGAAGGAGGGTCAGCCGGCGAGGCGGCGGCTGCAAGCAAGGAGTGAAGGTTTCAACTTGGAAAGGAAGAAGCAGCTTGAGAAATGTGGCTTTTGGTAAGGGGAGGCGGGGAGGTAGATATTTCCTGAAGCCAAAATTTGGAATCGCTTGGTGATAAAACTGGCGCACAAAGTGTCATCAGACACGATCCCTTACTCGGGCGGCTATGGATATGTAGCCGTCGCACCTTCTCATGTAAGCCGTATGCATACTATAGTTCGACAGTGCTCCAAGTTTTTTGTGTTGCGTCTCACGGTTGGTGATAATAAATGTGGGATCTACTTGATTTTTGTCATGATTTGAATTACATAATGGGGTCTAGCGGCAATGGAGCGGTGTTTGAATTGCTAGACCTTTTATCTGCGGTGAACATGCAACTATATGTGTGTCGTAATAAAATTGGGATTATTCAAGTTCGTTTGGAAATTTAATACATTAAATTGGTTTTCTAGCCATTTCGGTGCACAATTCAAAATTAAAGCGCATGCACATGCTCGGTGCACCAACATGGGTTGTAAAATCATATATGTGTCCATGGGTTTATGCTTATGTCCCATGCAAGAAATGGGGATGAATTTGAACACCACGGCACCATGGCTCTCCATAAATGTTGAGGTACTTGCTTTTGTAATTCTAGTAAATCCAAAACCGTCTGAAATTCATGAACCTTGGCTGCTATCATGGAATGGCATCAACATCTGGGGTAAAATATTGTCCCATTTGGGGCAGGTTGTGGTATAAACTTGCCACAAACAGGCTTCTCACAAGAAATCCTCATGGTTCCGTTAGGCATAAGCGTGTCGACTTTGTGGACAAAAGCGATATTATGTAGCCTCATGTTCCTTTCAATCTTTTTCCTGGTGTCAACATAGAACAACAGAGTGCCGTGTTAAATTTTGGATTTTAGGGGATCGTTTGGACATTTTATCGTTAATTGAGTTTTCTAGGAATTTATGTGCATAATTCAAAATTGAACTACATGCACATGCTCCAGTTCATAAAAATGGGTTGCAAAATCAAATGTTTGTCCTTGTTTTGCAAGATTAGGTCACATGCAAAATGAGAACGAATGTGAAACACCTTGACACTTGTCGCTCAGCTGCTAACATTGAGATACATGGTTTTAAAATTCTAGTAAATCGCTAAATGCTGAAATCATGAAACTTAATATGATATCATGGAGCAGCAGCGACATGCCGTGGTAAAATATTGTCCCATTTGGGGCAGGTGTGGAGTATAAGCTTCTCACAAACCGAGCTTCTCTCACAACAAGCACGATGGTTTCGATGGGTTATGTGCCACCTTGGGGGCAAAGCGACATATGTTGCCTCTTCTTACTTTCAAAATGTTTCTCGTGTCAACATAGAACAACACGAGTGTTGTGTCAATTTTGGGATTTTAGGGGTTCGCTTGGACATTTTTATACAATGCATTCATGTGCATAATTCAAATTTGAACTACAGCCACATGCTCTAATGCATATAAATTAGTTGAAATTTCAAATATGTGTCCTTGGTTGCATGCTTAGGTCCCATGCAAGAAATGGGAATGATGTCAAACACCACCTTGCAACGTCACTCGACATAAACATTGAGATGCTGGTTTTAAATTCTAGTGAATCCAAAGCTCGTTTGAAATCATGAAACTTGGCGTGCTAGCATGGAGGCGGCATCAACATGCCGTGGTGAAAAAAAATCGCATTTGGGGCAGGTTTGGGGATATGCTTCTCGAAGCAGGCTTCTCACAACGCACGATGGTTTCGGTGAGAACATCCACCTTTGGGGACAAACGATATCCATTGCCTCTAATGGCTTTCAAAAAAATTCTCGTGTCAACAAAGAACAACAGAGTGTTGTGTCAATTTTGGGATTTTTGGGGTTCGTTTGGACAATTTTATGCATTAATTGGGTTTTCAATGCATTTATGTGCATAATTCAAATTTGAACTACCATGCACATGCTCTAATGCATATAAATTGGTTGAAAATTCAAATATGTGTCCTTAGTTGCATGCTTAGGTCCCATGCAAGAAATGGGAATGAATGTCAAACACCACCTTACCGTCACTCAGCATAAACATTGAGATACCTGGTTTTAAATTCTAGTAAATCCAAAACTGAAATCGAAATTCATGAAACTTGGTATGCTATCATGGATCGGCATCAACATGCTGTGGTAAATTTTTGTCCCATTTGGGGCAGGTTTGAGTATAAGTTCCTCACAAACGAGCTTCTCACAACAAGCACGATGGTTTAGCGAGAGGCGTCCCACCTTTGGGGACAAGCGATATCGCTGCCTCCTATTGCTTTCAAAAAGTTTCTAGCGTCAACATAGAACAACAGGAGTATTGTGTTAAATTTTGGAATGTTCGGGGTTCGTTTGGCATTTTTATACATTAAATGGGTTTTCTAGGCATCTTATGTGCATAGTTCAAATTTGAACTACGAACATGCTCGATGCATATAAATTGGTTGGAAAATCAAATATATGCTCTTGAGTCTTGGTCGTCTCAGTGTATCTATAATTTTTGTTGTTCCATGCTATTATATATCTGTTTTGGATGTTTAATGGGCTTTACTAAGCACTTTTATATTATTTTAGGACTAACCTATTAACCGAAGGCCAGTGCAAATTGCTGTTTTTTGCCTATTTGAGTGTTTTCGCAGAAAAGGAATATCAAGCGAGTCAAAGCGGAATGAAACCATCGGAGAGTTATTTTTTAACAAATGTGATCTAGGGAACTTGGAGTGGGCGTCAAGAAAAAGCGAGAGGCCACGAGGCGAGGAGGCCTTGCCCCCTCTGGCGCGCCCCACCCTCTTTGGGCCTCATGAGCTCCACCGACCCTACTTCTTCCTCCTATATATATCCATATACCACGAAAACATCCAGGAGCACCACGAAACCCTATTTCCACCCGCAACCTTACATGCCGTGAGATCCCATCTTGGGGCCTTTTCCGTTGCTCCGTGGAGGAATCGATCACGGAGGGCTTCTACATCAACACCATGGCCTCTCGATGATGTGTGAGTAGTTTACCCAGACCTTGGTCCGTAGTTATTAGCTATATGGCTTCTTCTCTCTCTTTGGATCTCAATACAAAGTTCTCCTCGATCTTCTTGGAGATCTATTCGATGTATTCTTTTGCGGTGTGTTTGTCGAGATCCTATGAATTGTGGGTTTATGATCAAGATTATCTATGAACAATATTTGAATCTCCTCTGAATTATTTTATGTATGATTTAATATCTTTGCAAGCCTCTTTGAATTATCAGTTTGGTTTGGCCTACTAGATTGAACTTTCTTGCAATGGGAGAAGTGCTTAGCTTTGGGTTCAATCTTGTGTTGCTTCGGTCGATGTGAGAAAGGAAACAACGTATTGTATTGTTGCCATCAAGGATAAAAAGATGGGGTTTATATCATATTGCTTGAGTTTATCCCTCTACATCATGTCATCTTGCCTAATCGTTACTCTGTTCTTATGAGCGTAATACTCTAGATGCATCTTTGGATAGCGGTCGATGTGTGGAGTAATAGTAGTAGATGCGAGAATTATTTCGGTCTACTTATCATGCGACGTGATGCCTATATACATGATCATGCCTAGATATTCTCATAACTATGTACTTTTCTATCAATTGCTCGATAATAATTTGTTCACCACCGTAATACTTATGCTATCTTGAAAGAAGCCACTAGTGAAACCTATGGCCCCGGGTCTATTCCCATCATATTAATCTCCGTCAACTAGCTATTTAAAGGCCGTTTATTTTGTAATCTTTACTTTCAATCTATACAACAAAATACCAAAATATTTATCTTATTATCTCTATCAGATCTCACTTTTGCAAGTGGTCGTGAAGGGATTGACAAACCCTTTATCGCGTTGGTTGCAAGGTTCTTATTTGTTTGTGCATGTCACGAGGGATTTGCGTGTAGTCTCCTCTTGGATTGATACCTTGGTTCTCAAAACTGAGGAAATACTTACGCTACTTTGCTGCATCACCTTTTCCTCTTCAAGGAAAACCAACGCATGCTAAAGAGGTAGCAAGAAGGATTTACGGCTTGTTGCGGGGTTCTACGTACAAATCAATACATACCAAGTACCCATCACAATCTCTTATCCCTCGCATTACATTATTTGCCATTCGCCTCTCGTTTTCCTCTCCCCACTTCACCCTTGCGGTTTTATTAGCCTTCTTTTTGCTTGCCTTTTCTCACCAGATCTATTGTTTGCTTGTGTTACCATGTGCCTTCTATTTGCTTGCATCTTTGCTTGCTAAAATCTATTGATATGGATCCACTTAAAGTGTTCTACTTGGATCATCTTTGATCCTATCATGCTCGTCATGCAAACCCCAACTAGCCTAGTTGATGGGAAATCTTTAGATGAGCATGCTCATTTTGTGCATCACCGTTTATGCGAAAAGGAGACTCTTATGGGATCAAATAAATAGATTGTTGTCTTATGCTTGGAATCTTTGTGAGATTTATGATTTTACTTGTTGCTCTAAGAACCTAAAAACACCTTCCCTACCTATGTGAGTTTAATGATAATGAAATCTTATCTTATTATGCAAAGGGTGTTTATAGTTACTCGATATCGAACAAATTGAAGAATTTGTTGCTTTTAAGAGTGCTTGTGAAGTTGCTTCTTTGATTGAAAAGTATGACATTACTCTCTACGAATCTGAAAATTTTGACATACTTAAATATTGCTATGAAAACTATGCTCATAATGTCTATGTCAAAGAATCTATTGAAAGAATGATCGTTGCTTTGGAAGAAAATAATGATATGCATGAATCTATGGATAATTATGATTCGGTGATTTTATAGAAATATCCTTGATGAACATGATGCTTGCTATTCTTGTGCCCATGATGCCAATATTTATGAAGATGAATTTGCTATAGTTCCTTAAGTTAAACATGAGATCGTTGCTATTGCACCCATATTTGATAGTTCCTTTGATGAAAAGCATGTTGCAATGATGTTATTATAAATTCTATTAATGTCAATTGTGCTAATAATATGCAAAACCCTGATCTTGGGGATGCTAGTTTTGCTATGTCTACTACTTGTTGCAATGATCATGATTGGGGTGATTCTTCTTTTGATCTTGACAATTTATTTAAGCCCCATGATGAATATGAGATTGATAATATTGTTTGCAATATTATTGAAAGTGGGTTTGGAAGAGTGTCAACTTTAGATCCCACATATTTGGAGAATGTTCAATCTTATGAAATTTTTGATAAAAGTGGGTTTGAGAGGTCATGACTTTAGTTAATGATAATCCCACTATTTTGGAAGAGTGTCAACTTTGCATACATGTGGATCGTGTTAAGAATATGTTTTGTGATAGCTATATTGTTGAATTTTCTTATGATCCTACATGTAATTATCATGAGAGAGGAAAATATGGTTGTATAAATTTTCATGTTACTAAATTACCTCTCGTTATGTTGAGATTGCTATTGTTTCTTTCGCTTCCTTGCATATGCTAGTTTTGCTTGGCCTTGATAATTTGTTAGCCTATAAGATGCCTATGCATAGGAAGTATGTTAGACTTAAGTGTGTTTGTCACATGTTTTATGATGCTCTCTTTGTGCATCAATTCTTGTCTTTATGTGAGCATCATTAAAATTATCAATGCCTAGCTAAGAAGGGTTTAAAGAAAAGCGCTTCTTGAGAGCAACCCAATTTATTTTATTCCTTGCTTTTTGTTCCTGTTTAGTAATAAATATTTGATCTAGCCTCTGGTTAGATGTGGTTTTATGTTTTAGTTAGTGTTTGTGCCAAGTAAAACCTATAGGATCTTCTTGGATGATAGTTATCTGATCTTCTGAAAAAGTCAAAACTTTCGCTCACGAAAACAATTGTTAAAAATGACCAGAATATGATAAAATATTGATTCCAATTGCAGTAGATCAATAAATAATATTTAGGTCTTCCTATTTTTTGTAGAATTTTTGAGTTCTGAGAAAGTCTGTTTTTGTGTGTTGTTTGCTTCTTTTGATGAATCTATGGCTAGTATCGGAGGTATGAACCATAGAAAGTTGGAATACTGATAGTCTTAACACCAATATAAATAAAGAATGAGTTCATTACAGTACCTTGAAGTGGTGGTTTGTTTTCTTTCACTACAGACTCATGAGATTTTCTATTGAGTTTTGTGTTGTGAAGTTTTCAAGTTTTGGGTAAAGATTTGATGGATTATGGAATAAGGAGTGGAAAGAACCTAAGCTTGGGGATGCCCAAGGTATCCAGGTAAAATTCAAGGACAACCAAAGCCTAAGCTTGGGGATGCCGGAAGGCATCCCTCTTTAAATCTTCAAATCCATAGGTAACTTTGCTTGATGCTATATTTTTATTCACCACATGATATGTGTTTCGCTTGGGCGTCTTGTATGATTTGAGTCTTTGCTTTTAGTTTACCACAATCATCCTTGCTGTACAAACCTTTTGGGAGAGACACATGAACCGGAATTTATTAGAATACTCTATGTGCTTCACTTATATCTTTTGAGCTAGATAATTTTGCTCTAGTGCTTCACTTATATCTCTTAGAGCGGTGGTGGTTTTATTTTATAGAAATTATTGATCTCTCATGCTTCCTTATATCATTTTGAGAGTCTTTTAGAATAGCATGGTAGTTTGCTTTGGCTATAAAATTAGTCCTAATATGATGAACATCCAAGATGGGTATAATAAAACTATCATATAAAGTGCATTGAATACTATGAAGTTTGATACTTGATAATTGTTTTGAGATATGAAGATGGTGATATTAGATTCATGCTAGTTGAGTAGTTGTGAATTTGTGAGATACTTGTGTTAAAGTTTGTGATTCCCGTAGCATGCACATATGGTGAACCGTTATGTGATGAAGTCGGAGCATGATTTATTTATTGATTGTCTTCCTTATGAGTGGAGGTCGGGGATGGCGATGGTCTTTCCTACCAATCTATCCCCTAGGAGCATGTGCATAGTACTTTGTCTCGATAACTAAAGATTTTTGCAATAAGTATGTGAGTTCTTTATGACTAATGTTGAGTCCATGGATTATACTCACTCTCTCTCTTCCACCATTGCTAGCCTCTCTTGTGCTTTTATAACTTTCTTCGGTACCATACACCCACCATTCGTTCCTCAAACAGCCACCGTACCTACCTATTATGGCATTTCCATAGCCATTCGAGATATATTACCATGCAACTTATCACCATTCCGTTTATTATGGTATGTTTCATCATTGTCATATTGCTTTGCATGATCATGTAGTTGACATCGTATTTGTGGCAAAGCCACCTTTATAATTCTTTCATACATGTCACTCTTGATTCATTGCATATCCCCTTTACCGCCGGAAGCATTCACATAGAGTCATATTTTGTTCTAAGTATTGAGTTGTAATTCTTGAGTTGTAAATAAATAAAAGTGTGATCATCATCATTATTAGAGCATTGTCCCAAGTGAGGAAAGGATGATGGAACTATGATTCCCCACAAGTCGGGATGAGACTTCGGACAAAAAAAAAGGAAAAAGAGACCATAAAAAGAGAGAAAAAGGCCCAAATAAAAAAGAAAAAAAGAGAGAGAGGGACAATGTTACTATCCTTTTACCACACTTGTGCTTCAAAGTAGCATCATGATCTTCATGATAGAGAGTCTCCTATGTTGTCACTTTCATATACTAGTGGGAATTTTACATTATAGAACTTGGCTTGTATATTCCAATGATGGGCTTCCTCAAAATGCCCTAGGCCTTCGTGAGCAAGCGAGTTGGATGCACACACTTAATTTCTTTTGTTGAGCTTTCATACACTTATAGCTCTAGTGCATCCGTTGCATGGCAATCCCTACTCACTCATTGATATCTATTGATGGGCATCTCCATACCCATTGTCGCCAAGTTGATGTGAGACTATCTACTCCTTTTGTCTTCTCCACAACCACCATTCTATTCCACATATAGTGCTATGTCCATGGCTCACGCTCATATATTGCGTGAATATTGAAAAGGTTTGAGAACATAAAAAGTATGAAACAATTGCTTGGATTGTCATCGGGGTTGTGCATGATTAAATACTTCGTGTGATGAAGATAGAGCATAGTAAGACTATATGATTTTGTAGGGATAACTTTCTTTGGCCATGTTATTTTGAGAAGACATGATTGCTTTGTCAGTATGCTTAAAGTATTACTATTTTTATGTCAATATTAAACTTTTGTCTTGAATCTTTCGGATCTGAACATTCATGCCACAATAAATAAAATTAGATTGAAAAATATGCTACGTAGCATTCCACATCAAAAATTCTGTTTTTATCATTTACCTACTAGGGGACGAGCAGGAATTAAGCTTGGGATGCTTGATCGTCTCCAACGTATCTATAATTTTATTGTTCCATGCTATTATATTATCTATTTTGGATGTTTAATGGGCTTTACTAAGCACTTTTATATTATTTTGGGACTAACCTATTAACAAGAGGCCCGGTGCAAATTGTCTTTTTTGCCTATTTGGTGTTTCACGAGAAAAGGAATATCAAGCGGAGTCAAATGGAATGAAACCTTCAGAGAGTTATTTTGGAACAAGCGTGATCGAGGGGACTTGGGTGAGCGTCAAGAAAGAAGGAGGAGGCCACGAGGCGGGGAGGCGCCCCCCACCCTCGTGGGCCTCTCGCTGACTCCAGACCTACTTCTTCCTCCTATATATATATATATATATATATATATATATATATATATATATATATATATATCCATATATATATATATATATATATATATATATATATATATATATATATATACACATCCAGAGCACCACGAAACCCTATTTCCACATACCACCATACATGCTCGTGAGATCCCATCTTGGGGCCTTTTAGGCGCTCCGCCGGAAGAATCGATCATGGAGGCTTCTACATCAACACCATGGCCTCTTCGATGATGTGTGAGCAGTTTACCACAGACCTTGGTCCCAGATTATTAGCTAGATGGCTTCTTCTCTCTCTTTGGATCTCAATACAAAGTTCTCCTCGATCTTCTTGGAGATCTATTCGATGTAATTCTTTTTTGCGGTGTGTTTGTCGAGATCTGCGATGAATTGTGCGCTTATGATCAAGATTATCTATGAACAATATTTTAATCTCCTCTGAATTCTTTTATGTATGATTTAATATCTTTGCAAGTCTCTTGAATTATCGGTTTGGTTTGGCCTACTAGATTGATCTTTCTTGCAATGGGAGAAGTGCTTAGCTTTGGGTTCAATCTTGTGTTGCTCGATACCGGTGTGAGAAAGGAAATGACGTATTGTATTGTTGCCATCGAGGATAAAAGATGGGGTTTATATCATATTGCTTGAGTTTATTCCTCTACAATTGCTTGACAATAATTTGTTCACCACCGTATCGTATGCTATCTTGAGAGAAGCCACTAGTGACACCTATGGCCCCGGGTCTATTTTCCATCATATTAATCTCCGTCAACTAGCTATTTTTAGGCGTTTATTTTGCAATCTTTACTTTTCAATCTATACAACAAAATACCAAAATATTTATCTTATTATCTCTACTCGGATCTCACTTTTCAAGTGGTGCGTGAAGGATTGACAACCCCTTTATCGCGTTGGTTGCAAGGTTCTTATTTGTTTGTGCAGGTCGAAGTTTGCGTGTAGTCTCCTCACAGGATTGATACCTTGGTTATCAAAATTGAGGAAATACTTACGCTACTTTGCTGCATCATCCTTTCCTCTTCAAGGAAAACCAACGCATGCTCAAGAGGTAGCAGGTGCATGCTTAGGTCCCAAGCAAGAAATGGGAATGAATTTCAAACACCGGGCACCGTTGATTTACATAGAAACGTTGAGATACTTTGTTTTAAATTCTAGTAAATCCAAAACTCGTCTGAAATTCATGAAACTTGGCGAGGCTATCATGGAATGGCACCCGACATGTTGTGGTATTTTTAGCGTCCATTTTGAGAGAAAGGCGCTTTTCGAATAACAGCCAACAAAGGCATTTTTGAATAAATAGCTGCCACTTTAATATCTCAAATGTTTGTATAATTCAAATCGTGTGTGTTACATTAACCATTTATGTGGCCATACGTGTCTTTGTTTTAATGGCTATAGGAGGTGCCGTGCGGATAGCTGCTTGACTAAGCGGGAGGTCTTGAGAGTGCAGTCGGTCTTGTGAGCTCACGAGAAGCATGCGAGTTGTTCAACGTAGTATTTGTGCATCTCTTCAACACAACGCTTCAGATTGAATATGGTATGAGGTGTTTAACGTGACATTCTTGATTAAGCGATGGCGGCAAAAATAAACCAAAAAATATCGTGCTGCCACCGCCCCATGTGTCTGGCGCGGCGTGAGTTGACGGGATGCATCACGAGCAGTCCGCCGCACGAGCATACCGGGGCGTGCATGCAGTGTGCATATTGTTGAGGAGGCGTCACGGTAGCTGTGTGAAATGATGGTAGGAATGGCGAAGTCCTTGCGTATTGGCTCACGGGGGCGAGACAGCTTTACGCGATACCCTCGCTCCCAGCTTTGTGCAGTATTAATTGTGCACAGCCGCCCGGCCATAATAAGCGGCCGCACCCGGTCCATGATGGTCCAGCGTCTGGACTCTAGAGTGTATGTGATGCGCGATGCGCACCATCGGAGGAGTGGCGGCGTCGAGGCTAGTAAAGCACCAGCGCAGCAGCGTGAAGCTGACAACAGATGTTGTCGTCACCGCCGACAAGGTCTCGCATGATAGCAACCGACCGACCTTGACTTCATCGGCGCCGTCGTGCCCCCCCGGCCCGAAGCGGATGTCAACAACAACTCCGGCAATGGCTGCGACTTGACGTAAAACACTGTTAGTCATCTATATACCCATTTGTGCGGCAAACATATCATGTGTTTTCTCTGGTTAATCCCCCACCCCACCCTCTATAATTTTTCGGAATCTGAGATCCTATGGTTATGCTCTCTTAGTCCATGAAATCGAGTAATTAAGATCCGTTAGATGCACTTAGTGTATTAATTGTTTAAATGTTATCCGTATAGAGTTAGTGATTAATTGTTTGTTACTGTACAAATGATTTTTGCTAATAATCCGACTAGGGTTAGCTTACGTGCTAATAATTCATGGCGAGATCTTGAGAATTGATTTTGAATGTCCTACATATGTCGTGTGCCTTTTTCTTCTGATCTTGAGAATTGATTTGAATGTCCTACATGTTATTCTATTTTTTCTTTCAGATTGGTATATACAGATGAGGCTCAGACCGGTGCTTGGCCGCGGATGTAGATCTTGGCCGGCTGTGTGGCTAAGCGCCCCCGGACTGGAGGAACAGTGAATCTCGGCGGACCGCATCGGCGATCTCCCAGACGGCATCCTTGGGAGATCATCTCCTTCTCCCCACCAAGGATGGCTGCCGCTGAAAGTCCCGCATGATCGTGGTGCACACTATGGTGCACCGCGCCTAATAATCTCAAGCTGTAAATCGACTATCTGAAGATGATTACGAACTCCCGAACCATCATCTCCTCCCACGAGGGCTCATTCAGCATATCGCATCCGGCATGCTACCTGCTGGTATACCCTGCATGATGGCCGCTTTGGCTGACATCCGTCAATTCAATAAACTCCAACAGCTTGAGTTCTACCATTACTACAGCGATAGGTTACCACCAAGAGCTACATCACATGCCCTCACCAGCGATGCCCATCTCATGAGTTTTCCTCCTCTCTCTCACCTGCCACCTTGACCCGGTGGCATCTAGCGAACTTCTCTGGTACAAATGCTTACTGCCCTTTGCTGAAAAAACTTGCACTTGTGTTGGTTGATCTGTCGGTGGCCTCACGTCCTGACATCATCCACTCTAGCTGCCCTGCAGCAGCCTTTGGTGCTTCTTTTTGGACTAGGAATCCATATCCCTTGTCTCAAAATAAAGTCGTCTCACCTTGTGTATTGGAATTCATTTTGAAGGACAGGAGCTCATCATCAAAGATGCCCCTTCACTTCAAAGGTTGCTCCCTAATTGTTGTTATAAACCTTCGCAAATAACTGTGGTCTCTGCGCCTAAACTGGAGACCTTGGGTGCAATTGGTGATCCGTTTGAGTGGTTCGAGATGGTGTTTGCCACCACACCTATTGAGATACTATATATTACGTACACTTTTGTAATTTGCATTTTCATTTGTGCGCATAAGTTAAGTATCAGCTTGGAGTACACTTTCGGTGCTAATATTATGTTCTATGCTCAATGGCGCTTATCCATCCTATCGGTGGTGGTGGATTACATCAAGACCTTATATATCGGTATGTGGTGTTTTGATCTCAACATCATTATTGCATTGCTGCAATGCTTTCCATGTCTCGAGAATTTGTATATAAAAGGTGATGATTTCATGCACATTGAAAGCCCATATATAATGTCTGTAATTAATCGTTCAGCTATCACTCCTTCAACATAATCTTTTTAGACATTAAGCTGTTTTCAATCTTCATCTCTATTTAGGCACTAACACATGGATAAAAAGGTATAACCAATCGATGGTTCAAGCACCGGGATTTTCTCAGATCTCATGACATTCATTTGAAGGCGGTAACCTTTGGAATGATATGCATCCAACAATGCAAACACTAGCTTTGTCACATTCTTCATGTTTAATCGAGGGCACTATTGTCCGTGAGGATTAAGTTTTTTGACAAGAAATTTCTTATGGCTGCAAGTGTTGAACAACATAAAAAGAAGTTTCAGGTGGACCTAAGGGCTTCTGATCATGCCCGACTTCTATTTACAATAGCTTGTCATCATGTACCAGTAGAATTTCTGGCCGTGGATCTTGATTTTATGGATCAGACCGATCCATTTGATTGTGACTGCCGAAAACTTTGGTTGAGTTATATGTCATTGTCTTGTTCAATATGGATTTTGTCTAAACCTGATGAGCAATTAATCCTTGTGCTTTATCTTTGTTTGTAAGCTAGAATTAGATATTGTTTCCCTTTTCAACTCGGTTTTGACCCATATTTTCTTTCATACTGGGCCAATGGTTTGCCATTTCTTTAATTAAGGCATAAATATTATAAGCATTCACAACATAGGGAAAGAACATCACTCTCGCGGGATCCTTGAGATCTTTGTTCATTACAGAACCCGCAAGTTCTCAGCACCCACAAACTTATTTTCAGCTAGCACACCAAATGGGCTGTAATTCTTAATAAGAAAACTTGCATGGTAGTGATAGATTTGGATTTGTCATTTGGGACCCACAAGGAAAAAGCCTATCCAGAGCGGTGCCGACTCGACAGTAAACATTGAGAAACCGGGTTTTAAAATTACTATAAATCCAAAACTTGCCTCAAAATCATGAAACTTGGCATGGTTTTATGACATAGCACCAACATGTTGTGGTAAAAATTAGTCAATTTGGGACAAGTTTTGGTACAAACTTCTTACAAACAGACTTCTCTCAAAAAGGCTCATGGTTCGGGAGAGGACCTTGTCACCTATGTGTCTTGAAAATGACATCTGCTGTCTCTTCCATGTGATTTATTTCTACAGAGGCAACATGCAACTATAGTAGCGTCGTCCTAAAAATATGAAATTATTCACGATTCGTTTTGCCTTTTTATACATTATTTGAGTTTCCTAGGAATTTTGGAGCGTACTTTGTGTGTGCAAAGGTCATGTGTACTAGCCACATACGTGATTGGATGTTCAATCTATTTATGGAATCAAGTCCTTATAAGTTATTAGTACACATGTTGTTGTTCGTGTGCAATGACATTGCACACGGACCATCTTTAGGAACCGTCGGTGATGTTTTCATCAATCACTCACAATTGTATACCAGCAATCTTTTGCTCACAACACACACGGCTTGTTAGCAGCGATTGCGTGCGTGTTGTTATCGGTCTTCGTACATGTTTACGGTTCTGAGACTTGTTTGCCGCATATCACACACATCTTGTTAAGTTGAACCGTTTACATTTGCCATATATCACTTTTACCTTGATCGGCTGACCGTTTCTTTTGTGTTGCCAAATCACAAATAGTTCATCCAGTGAGCGTTATGTTGTATATCGCACACACCTTCATCGGCTGCTGTTTCTTTTATTTCTCCCGCAAGCAGTTAATTAAAGCTGAACCGTATGCCTGCGCCCTGCACATAACTAAAATCTGAGCTGTGTTTGATGCATCCGCCATAAACATTTTGCACCTTTTTGACCGTTTGTTACACCACCGTTTGCGATTATTGCATCGCATACAGTTTCGTCGAAGGGTCTCTGATCATAGTGTCGCATTGACGACATCCTGCAATAGTGATATATCAAGTGCTCTCAAATCCATAAAGTATTCAATCCTATAAAATGAAATCTCAAAGGAAAACTCAATTCATCACAAGATAGAAAGCGAAAACACCATATGATGTGACTATATTAACAAAGCCCGTGATACATCAAGATCGTGACATCTCAAGAACACAAGAGAGAGAGAGAGAGATTAAACACATAGCTCTGGTAAAACCCTCAGCGAGGGTGGACTACTCCCTCCTCATCGTGGTGGCCACCGGGATGATGAAGATAACCACGAGGAGATGATTCCCCCTCCGTCGTGGTCTTGGGAGCAGGGTCTAGATTGGTTTTTGGTGGCTACAAAGCCTTGCGGCGGTGGAACTTCTGATCTAGGGTTATTTCTGATGGTTTCTCTATTTATAGGATTTTTGGCGTCGGTTTGACGCAAAGATGGGCCTCGAGGTGAGCACAACCCGCTGGGGCGACCCTGGCCCACCAGGCACGCCCTGGTGAGTTGTTCCCTCCTCGTGGCTCTTCTGGCCCTCCCATGAAGCTTCGGGGGTCTCTTTTGTTCCAAAAAAATCGTCAAAAAGTTTCAGCTCTTTTGGAGAACTTCCATTTCTGCACAAAAAAGAACACCACGGTGTGATTCTGCTGAAGCTTGTTGTCGATCCGGGTTAGTTCCATGCAAATCATACCAAAACCATATAAAATTGTTGTAAACATGGCATGAAAACTTCATAAATTATAGATACATTGGAGACGTATCAGAATCCCCAAGCTTACTTCCTACTCGTCCTCGAGTAGGTAAATGATAAAAAAATAATTTATGAAGTGTGAATGCTAGCAAAGTGCATAAGTTTGATCAATGATAATTTCAATCACTTTTCCTAGCATCATAACAACAACTCTTTCTTATAAAACTTCTCATGTTAAGTAGCAACCAATTCACATGTTAAGGTTCAAGCGATGAATTCTCTTGAAACTCAACAACCTATGTTCTCGGTCACCAACCAATTGTAATTCAACTTATTCAGCAGAGTTTAAGTAAGAGCTCCACATACTCAACCATCATATAGTCTTCTATGATTGCTAACACTCACCACATACACATGAGCAAAACATTTCAACCGGACACATAGAAAGATATGGGCTTATAATTTCGCCTCCACTACAAAAAAAGACACATCCATGACATTTTGGGCCGAACGAAATTTTTTTATCATACATATGACACTTCTATGGCGATAATTGTGACAAAACCGGTATCATCATAGATGTGGTGGGCTCCTACTTCTATGACAAAAATCATGAAAGAAAATGGGCTTTTAAGTCTTGGGCGGGCGAGCGCGGGCTGCATGACATTCCTTGGGCCGTCCATGTTGGAAAAGCGGTGGTAGAAGCGAGGGAGGAAAATTTGGGGAGTTGCGATTCACGGTGGGAGTCGGGGCCCGAAGCGTCATCGCGTTCTCTCGTACACATGTGGCGTTGGCTCTAGCGAACCAGAAGCGGCGTTGGGCTCTGAACCGGCGCCGCTGCGAACTCGCATTACGAACCCGAGCGATCGATCGATGGTTGTTAGCTGAACGATGGAGTGATTCGCCCGCTACTACTGCTAATGAAGCCGATCGATTGGATGAATAGTGGCGTTGCGGGGAGGGGGTTGGATGAGCGGTGGCGGTGGCGTTGCCTCTGGATGCACGAGGACCCCATGGTGTGGAGGTTTGGATGAGCGATGAGAGGTGGAGGGGGTGGCCGTGGAGGGTGGTTGAAAATGGACCACGTGGTGTGGAGGGCTGGATGAGCAGTGGAGGCGGTGGAGGGTGCCGTGGAGGGTGGTTGAGCGATGGCGGTGGAGTAAGCGGCGCGGTGGAGGCTGGATGAGCAGGAGGCCGTGGAGGTGGAGGAGGTCGGCGGTAGCCCGTGGAGGCTTGAGGAGGTCGACGATGGAGATGAACGGTATCCCGTGGAGTCCGTTTTGCGATCGCCACACCTCCGATGAACAAGACCCCGTTTGACCGTGGCGCTCCAACACAAGTCCGTTTACGTTTGTTTTGCGATGCGCCACACCCTACCGATCAACGGGACCCCGTTTGACCGTAGGAGGCCCGTTTAAATCCGTTTGCGATCGCCACCCTCCGATCAACAGGACCCCGTTTCGACCGTGGGAGGTCCGTTTCCTCCGTTCTGATGCGCCCACCCCTCTCGATCAGGGACCCCGTTTGACCGTGGAAGTCCATTTCCTCCGTTTTCGATCGCGAGACCCTCGATGAGCAGGTCCCGTTTGAGCGTGGCGGTCGAACACAAGGCCGTTTCCTCCGTTGTCGCGATGCGCCGGCCTCGTTTCCATCGCTGTTCCGTCCAAGCCCTCGATGAACACGACCCGCATTCCGTTCGAACCAGCGGTTGGCTCCACGCGTTCCGTTGCCTCCCGATGAACACGATGCATTCGTTGCCTCCCGTGAACACGCAGCGCGTTCCATTGCCTCCCCCATGAACACGGCAGCGGCGCTATTTCTCCGTTCAAGCCCAGCCATATGCATTGTCGCGAGTAAGCGTTCGAGACCACTGCCCGTATGTGCGTGCGTGGCGTATTTTCTTTCTTGCACCCTCGCCGCTATGCGTCGTGCATTATACATGCTACGTCTTGGCGCCTCTACAACGACCGATATGCGTACATCTTGGCGACGAGAATGACAATGCTACATACGCTTGACCAGGTGGGTCCCATTATCGAGCACTTCCTTACTGCGAAGATGTAGCTGGTGGGTCCCGGCGATCGAAGCGAACCGTTTTTTGCCGGACGCACTTCCTTGCATGCGAAGATGTGCTGGTGGGTCCTATGTCGGCGAATCGTTTTTTTTCGGACGCCTTACTTGCGTGAAAAGGTGTCATTGGTGGGTCCCGGTGGTCGAAGCGAATCGTTTTGTTTTTGCGGGACGCACTTCCTTGCGTGCGAAGATGTAGCTGGTGGGTCGGCGATCGAGGAATTTTTGCGAAATCGGTGGCCCGTCCGGTGGGTCCTAGCTGTCGGTGGAGAATCATTATTTTCAGCGTAATAAGAGAGGCACTTCCTTGCTGCGGCCATGGACCCAAGTATTAGCCTCTCCGCGTACATTCCACGTCCAATGAAGTGGTTCGCTTGACCACACGTTGACCATGCCGCGCCAGAGCACTAGGCGGTGGTCGATGCGAGGCCTAGGAAAGTGGAACGATCACGGGCGGGGAAGACCTTGGCGGTGGAAGCCAGCGAGAGAAAGTACGAGGTTCTTGGTTCGACTGCGGTGTGAGGATACCGTGCGCCGAGGGCACGGCCAGCGGTGGGAATAGTAAAGGCGGTGAGGCCTCCGCAGCACATCCGGTCACGGGAGGCGGGAGCATGCGGCCGCGGCGGCCTTGCTTTGGGCGGGTGAGCAAGAAGACCAGAGGTTGAAGAAGCCTGCGGCCGTTGGATGGACATCGTCTGAGTCCTTTGGAGCTAGAATCGTTCATATTGACTAAAGTTGACAAAGGCCCCATCCAGATCAACTTAGTAGGCCCTAAGTCAGCCTCCCACCATGGTGGGTCCCGCTAACAAGGGAGTATTCATTTTTTGTGCGTAATAAGGAGGCACTTCCGGTGGGTCGTAGGCGTGAACTGGTGAGCATTTTTTGCGAAATCTGCTGGCCCGTCGGTGGGTCCCAGCAGTTAGGGAAACATTTTTTGGCGAAATAAGGTGGCCCGTCCGGTGGGTCCCTCTTTGTCGGTGGAGGAAAAATTATATTTCGCATAATAAGGAGGCACTTCCTTGCGGCCACACGGACCGGTATCGGCCTCTCCCGTCTGATACTCTTCCGATGGAAGTCGATGCGTTAACCACGCCCGGCAGAAACACCAGGGCGGTTATGCAGAATGACAAGCGAGGCCTAGGAAGGGCGACGACGAATAAGGGAAGACAGCGGTGGTAGCCAGCGGAGAGAATCTGAGGTTCACTTGGTTCGGTTGCGGCGTGAGGCTACCGTCGCCCATGAGAATAACAGGGTGTGGGTGAGTAGAGGATACCACAGGCCAGCGGTGAAGGTGGTAAAGGCGGTGAGGCCTCCAGCGGCATCACAACCGACCCACGAGAGGCAGGAGCCGCAGCACGACCGGCGCTGCTTTGGTAATTTGAGCAAGAAGACCCAGGAGGTTGAAGAAGCACTATGGCCATTGGATGGACATCTACGGTCCACTGGAGCTAGACTTGTTCATATTGACTAAGTTGACAAAGCCCTCCGTCCCGTCAACTTAGTTGGCCCCAAGTCATCCTCCCACTATGGTGGGTCCCATCTAGCGGTGGGTATTCATTTTGTGTGTGTAATAAGGAGGCACTTCCTTGCGTGCGAAGAAGATAGGTAGTGGGGTCCGACATGTAGCGAGGCGTTTTTCCACGAAATCACGAGGCCCTTCGGTGGGTCCCGACTGTCGGTGGAGGAATCATTATTTTGCAGCGTCACGGTCCGGCCGATGGATGTTGTTCGTTGACCACGTTGACCAGGCGGCGCCAAAAGCACCATGGCGGTGGGCGATGGCGAAGGCCTAGGAAGGAGCGACGACCGGGCGGGAAGACGTCGGCAATGGTTGCTGCAGCGATGGGGAATCGAGGGTTTTCTTGGTCATTTGCCGTGTGGCGGAGAAAATAAAAAGAGGTGTGGGTGAGTAGAGGAATGGCCTGGCCAACAATGAAGTAGGGGTGGGGCGGTGCGGCTGTCGCGTACGACACAGCCCGACCCACGGAGGCGGGAAGCGAGCGGTCCCACCGAGGAGCTGGTTTGGGCGGCTAGAGCAAGAAGATGGAGATATTGAAGAAGCATGCACAGTCGATTGGATTAGCATCCAGCGGTCACTTTGCTGCTAGAATGCGTTTGTGGACTAAATTTAAATCGTTTGTGGACTAAGTTGACAAAGCCAAAGTACCGTCAACCTATTAGACCCACAAGTCAGCCTCCAAATCTGTCCCCAACGCATACAACCCGAAATTTCTAGCCAGATTCAAATTAATTTTAAATCTAAATATACCTTAATTTAAATTCAATGAAATTTTACCCTTTAAAAACAATGAAATTTAAAATATCAAAATCCGAAAGAAAACAGTATTTGGGAACTAATTGCTTGTTTGTTGTATTTTTTCATTTTGACCCATCTATTATTACTTATGGCCCATTTCTTATTACTTATAGCCCAATTTTCTTTAGCCCATTTCTTTTACTTATAGCCCATTTTCGGGCAAAATGCATCCTCCTCGTCTTGAAAGATTTCCGGGGGTAGAAAACAAGTAGGCTATGTTGGTTACGCAAAAAACAAAATAGCTTAATTTTGAAAGGAAAAAAAAACAAATGGGCTGGTCATGTGCTAAACATATGAAATAAAAACCTGGGCTAGGCAGACCCCGGGTCCCCAAACCAGTTGATACCCTTCTCCGTCCGAAAAAAAAAATTACTGCGGGTTTGGGTCCCTCTTGTCATCCTCACC
Source organism: Aegilops longissima (assembly GCA_021605205.1). Taxonomy (NCBI): domain Eukaryota; kingdom Viridiplantae; phylum Streptophyta; class Magnoliopsida; order Poales; family Poaceae; genus Aegilops; species Aegilops longissima. Next base: position 27,404 of record JAHIAM010013763.1, read on the forward strand.
ATTGTCATCTCCTTATTCCTCTGGTTGTTGACCATGTTGACAACAGGGGGGCCTTGGGCGAACAAAGGGGAGGGCGATGGTGAGGCCTCGGGGCAGCGAAGGGGGAAGATCCGCCCGCCGTGGGGGCGGGGCAGCCCGTCCCCCGGCGCTGGTTTAACTTTGGCGGCTCGAGGAAGAAGAGGCGGGCAACAGCGTTGAATGTCAATCAGCAGTCAAGGTTGGCTTCGTTTTTGACTAAGCGGACACCAAGTAATACTTTTTTATATGGAAAACTGCAAGGAAATCGTTTCCGTCCTCCTCCGAGGCGTTA
>JAHIAM010013768.1:0-10923 GCA_021605205.1 Aegilops longissima
CAGGTTGATCAGCGGGCGGAAGCGTGGTGAAGGTTGAAGGTGGCAAAGCTTGGGGGCAGGTCGGGAAGAAGAAGAGAGGAGAAGAAGAGAATGACCCGACGGTCTATTTATAAGGGCGGAGTAATCAATAAGTGCGAAATTGAGGAGCCAAAAGCGGCGGAAGGTGCGCGCGCCTCGATTCAGGATAGCCTTTATGAAGGGAATCTTCTGTTTAGATTTTGTCCAAAATGGCGTCGAGGCCACGACGAAGATCGGAAGGATGATGTCACGGCGGTTCGAGGCGGATGGCGGTTTACAAGGAAGATCAAGGTTGCTGAAGGCGTGGAAGATTAACTTTGAACAGTTCAAGTCAATCGGGGCCTAATGTTGAGGATACAGCTACGGAGTGTGAACACGCCCGAATCGGTTTACCTGTAATGATCGAGCCCATATGGAGACTGAGCGAAGGAATAAGATCCATACACATAAACCGCCCTAATCTGTAACTTGTATGTAAGACAAGAAAGGAAGACCAAACCGGACTCGGTATGGCGGATTGGGATTACATGCTATGACTGGCGTTAACCCGTGTATATAAGGGGCGACCGGCGGAGTTAGACAAGAGATTGAGGCTAAAACAAAGCTATTGCTCCTATGGCGAATCATATCAATCACCTGGCGGGCGTGGGTTTTTACCTTCATCGAAGGGGCGAACGATATAATTCCGTGTCTTGTGTCGCATTAACCCTCTAGGTTAACCATACGATGGCCCTGGACTAAGTCCTTTCATGAGGACATCTGCGTGACAATTCCACGACAGGTATGGCGGAAACTAGGGTGGCAAGAGTGGAACAAAACACCGGGCATAAGGCGAGCCTTCCACCCTTTACCAAATATATAGATGTATTAATTATAGCAGATATATATGTGATATCTAACAAGTAAACATGTTCCAAAAGGAACAACATCTCCATGTTCAACAAGGAACAAACTTCACTTCACGCAACTAGCGCTATAAGAGGGCTGAGCAAAGCGGTAACATAGCCAATCAGCGGTTTGCTAGGAAAGGATGGTTAGGGCTGACATGGCAATATGGGTGGCATGATATAGCAAGTGGTAGGCATCGTAGCATAGGCATAGCAAAAGCGAGCAACTAGCATAGCAAAGATAGAAGTGATTTCGGGTATGGTCATCTTGCGCAATGTTCTCGGAGTTGTCGAAAGCTTGATCCTCGTAGCGTTCTCAACAGGTTCCTTGTTCACGTACTCGTCTCCGGCTCTACAAAACAAGAACACAAACAAAGGAACCACAATAAATCACGGTGCAATGCACAAGCAACATGATGCAAAACATGACATGATATGCGAGATGTGATATGCAATGCGTATGCGCTCGGAAGGAAAATGATGAACCAGGCATCAACTTGCAAACCAAGTATGCCACTGGAAAGATGAGATGATTTCGGTTGAAATCGATATAAAGATCATCGGAATCGGATGCACGGTTTGCAAATGACAAGCAAAACAAGAATGGCACAAATCGCCATTAACAGCATGATGCCACTTAGCAAGCAACAAGAAATTAAGCTACTGCACCCAAACATATCAACAAAGTATATGGCAGTGATCTACACAAGATGCTTGACAAAAGATGAGCACTGAGCTACGGCTAGTTCACATCATAACAGGTTCAAACAAGCATGGCAAAAGTGCACAAAATATCAGGTGGACATGGCAAAAACAGCATCGGTAGCAATGTTAGAGCAACAAAACTACATGCTACAGGAACTTATAATAGAAAAACAAGGCATGGCATGAATCTACTCAAAGCATAGAACAAAAGTCCCTTACTGACCATAAGCCAAAAAGGATCAGAAAATATAGTAACACCCATGTCAATATCAGCAAGTTTAGTTAACAGATTCAGCAACATGGCATGTCAAAAACTGATAACAAGTAGGCATGTTTACAAGCTCAATGCACTCACTACAGAGCCTTATATGATAAACTAAGCATACATACATCAAGAAGACATGGCATAGAACATACATGAAACAATAACATAGCATACATGGATCAACCACAACAACCTTGGCAAAATTGAAAAACCTGTAAACAATCTGCGGAAACATTTGATAGCAAAAGTAGAGCTCGATTGACTCAAGCTATGACACTCCATAATTGCAAACAAAGGCATGGATGGATAGAAAAGACATGTAGAACAAAACATCCACCTTGAGTATCCCAAAATATGCATGAATCTCTACGGTATCATCAAGTTAACGTGGCATCAAAATATCTACAAAGCTGAAATAACGACAACAACGGGACACCTACTTTGCATGTATGCTTTGGTCACTACATGAATCACAAAAATACATGGCATATACCCCTGGAAAGATGGCATGGCATATTACAAACACATGTGAGACTCAAATTCATAGGGTGCACACATCAATCCTGGCAAAAATAACAAAAGTGCAAGTTCTGTTAAGAAAGCAGAAACTATCATCATAGCCTTCCCTCTTCTAACAGCATTTCGGGCATCAAGATGAGCTCAAATGAAAATGATGCAATGCGATGAAATGATCTACTCTTGAGTGAACATTTTGACATATTATCACAGCGCCAAAATGGATCTCTGAGATGCTGGATGCGCTCTTAGAAAAGTGCCACGAAAGGGGTCGCGGAGATGAGATCCGGTCGGGAAGATCGGATCGAGGGAAGGCGGCAGGCTTAGGATCGCTCGGGATCGGCTTGTCGAGGGCGATTTAACGGTGGCTGGCGTCAAGGCGGTCCGTGAGAGGAAGGCGGCGCGAGGCCGAAGGCAGCGAGAGTGACGCCGGCAGCGACGGCAGCCTTGGCCGTGCGGCAGCGAAGTGGCAGGACGATTGTGACGCGGCCGCCAGCAGCGGCGAAGGCGGCAGCCGGCTGGCGGCGGCGGCGTGGCGACCAGCGCCAGGCGGTGCGCAGCCCGTGGCGGCGGGCGCCGGGAGAAGCGGCGGCGACACCGGCGCCGGGCTGGCGAAGCCGGCGGCAGGCGGCCGTGAGGCCTTGGCGGGCGTGGCGGCAGCCAGAGCCGGTGGTTGTCAACCCGGTGGCCAGGCGGCCAGTTCGTCCGGCGGACCGGGAACATCGTCCGTGACGCGGAAAAGGAGTTTTAGGGTTTGGGGAAGAAGACCCGGTTTGGAATGGGGAGGTTTGTAAATAGGCATAGAGGAGCTAGGAGAGTCAAATGAGGTGTAGTTTTAAGCCCTACGATGGTTATCGAACAACGGAGAACATGGAAGTGACTTAGATGGGTTATTGGATTATTTTGAAGGGGTGTTGGGCTGCAACAAAAGAGGCCTTTGCGAAGTCTGGATTAACCGTTGGAGTACCAAACGAGCTCCAAATGACCCAAACTTGACCGGTTGGTCTGAATTGGTATACCAAGGCCACTTGACAAACCTCGGTCCATTCGAGAAAGTTTAAGTACCACTCACCGAAAAAGCGTAAAAGGGCCGCCGGAGAATAGGAGTCTTGGGATGGGAAAAGCGGACAACGGGAAAATGCTGCGAATCATGAGAGGAACTGCGTTATACAAATCGATGCACATGATGACATGATATGAAAATGCATGACATGGACAAAATGCAAAATGAGGAAAAACCCAACCACGGAGGAATATCATATCACAATGCAAAATGGCAAGAGTTGGAATTACAAATATGGAAGAGATTACTTCAGGTGTTACAACACTCCACCACACCGAAGGATCTAGTCCGAGATCTAGGACTGAAAAGAACTCCGGATATTGAGCGGAGGTGATCCTCGGCGCTCCAGAACGGCTTCTCGGTCGAATGGTGTGACCACTTCACTTCGAGAATTTGATTGACTTGTTGCGAGTCTTAGCTTTCGGTTTCTTCAAGAATAACAGCGGGGTGCTCATGATAGAGAGATCTTCTTGAAGGTCAATCTCTTGAAGTTGATAGTGCGATTCGAAGTCTTGAAGCACACATACGAAGCTGTGACACGTGAAACACGCCATGTGCACGTTTGCGAGTTGGATGGAGCTCAGGATTGATGAGCTGAGATCGCCTCTTTTGCCAATGATCTTGAAAGGACCCACGTATCTAGGGGCAAGCTTCCCTTTGATGCCGAGCGACGAGTGCCTTTCATTGGAGAGGCAGCGAATGGAAACATGGTCTCGATTTCAAAAGCCACATCCGGTGCTTATCATCATAATAGCTCTTCTGCGCGATTGCGACTTTGAAGATCTCCACGAATGACTTTGCATTTCTTGACATACGTGATCAAGTCATTGCCAAGAAGTTGGCGTTCACATGTCAGACCAATTGAGAAGATGCGGCACTTTTGCCATAGAAATTTCAAATGGGGCCTTGCCGAACTACGACTTAGAAGCTGTTGTTTGTGGGAGAACTTAAGCATATGGAAGACAATCTTCCACTTCATACCGAAGAAATGACACAAGCCACAGCATATCTTCAAAATTTGATTACTCGCTCAACTTGCCCACTTGTTTGAGGATGGAAAAGGCATCTTTGAAAGCAGAATGTTGGTGCCCATGGCCTTCTGAAAGAATCCCAAAACTTAGGTAAAGATGCTTTGCGCAGTGCGAAGAGATCACTTGTGGAATGCCGTGCAAGGGACAATCACTGAGTGTCTGTAGCTTTCCTTGGCGAGCTGCTGTGATAGATTCTTTGATAGGAAGAAAATGAGCCACTTTAGTAAACTTGTCAATGACAACGAAGATAACATCATTTCCGCTTGGACTTTGGAAAGCCAGGTCCACGAAGTCCATTTCAATATGATCAAACTTCCATTCCGGAATAGCAAGAGGTTGGAGGAGACCGACTGGTGCATGATGTTACTTTCTACTCTTCCTCGACATCACACTCATTCACGCAATTGAGCAATTTCTCGCTTCATTCGGTCCACCAATATACTGCTTGAGGTCATGGTAGTCTTCTTAGTACTTCGAGGATGAATGGATAGAAGCGAATTGTGAGGCCTCGTTCATAATGACTTTCTCGAGATCACCCATAGGAACCACAATCCGGTCCTCAAAGAAAGAGTATCTTTGTCATCAATGTGGAAGCACTTGTACTTGGAAATGCCCTTGTCGATACCACGTTTCACCTTTTTCACTATGGTATCCAGAGTTGAGCCTCCACGAATCTGATCTTCCAAAGTAGGAGGAGACTATGAGGTTGGCAAGAAAACCTTGAGAACAACTTGAAGATTCATTTGCGGAAAGCTTCACGGAGATCCGTTTGGAAGGGCTTGAGATTAAGCTATTGCGATAAACCTTCCTGCTCAAAGCATACTGCAATGACATTAGCCTTGCCGGAGTATATTCAATACTTAGGTTGTACTCTTGAATCATTTCGACCATCCAGTGCACTGAGGTTGAGGTTGGGCTGAGTGAAGATGTACTTGAGACTCTTGTGATGGGTGAAAATGTCCACTTTCCTTCCCAACAAGAGATGTCTCCATGTTATCAATGCATGGACAACTTCGCCCGTAACTCAAGATCGTGAGTGGGGTGATTCTTTTCGTTGAACTTCAAGCTGGCGAGAGGTATAAGCCACAACTCTCTTCTCTTGCATTAACACAGCACGAGACCTTGAAGAGAAGCATCACGCTTCTTCAAATGGCTTGGATTCATCGAGGAGTCAGTCAAGGCAGTGTGTGAGTTTCTCTTTGAAATGATGAAAGCAACATCACACTCAGGAGACCGGACCTACTTCACATGCTTACGGAGGAGGTTGGAAGAAACTTTGCAATCTTGGAGAAGTTCTCCAGCGAATCTTCGGCAATAGCACACAAGACCAAGAAAACTGCGGGCTACTTGACATTCGAGGAGGTTCCCAATTCACAATTCGGACACCTTCTCGGGATTAACAATGACCTGCCCTTAAGCGGAGATGATATGACCAAGATAAAGCACTTCATCAAGCCAAAATTCACATTTGGAGAACAGCATAGAATTGATACTCTCTCGAGCTTCATCTAGCACCAATCGCAAATGTTTGGCATGATCCTTCTTATTCTTGGAGAGACCAAAATATCATCAAGATAGACCAAGGCGAATTCATTGGTGTAGGGGTTGAAGATGAAGTTCATCATCAGAATGTTGGAGGAGCATTGACAAGGCGAAAGACATATTGATATATTCATAAGAACCAAAGCGTTACGAATGCTTTGTCTTGGGAATATCTTGTTCACGAATGCGAATCTGATGATACCCTATCTGAAGGTCGAAGCTTGGAGATTACTTTAGCACCTTTGAGTTATCGAAAGCTCATTGATGTTGGGAAGTGGATACTTGTTCTTGATTGTCTTCTTATTCAATGAATGATGAATGTCGCAAAAGTGGGTCCGTGCCATCAACTATTCGGACAAAAAGAACACCACAACCCCAGGAGATGAACTTCGGTCGATCGAGTCAGACGCGCTTGTTCGTCAGGCTGCTTCTTCAATTCCTTCAGCTCATCAGGTCCAAGCTTGTATGGGGCTTACACAGCAGTTCGATGCGAGGCTCAAGATGGATACTTGAACTCAAGCTGGGCGATGAGGAGGCATACCGGAAGCTCTTCGGAAGACATCTTGGTACTCACAAGCGGCTGGAATCTGATAGATAGCATCCAATTAGCCCTTCTCATTGAGAGAAAACAACCGAATGGTTTCATCACAGCGGCATAGATGATCACATCATTAGAAGAGTGAGTCGATTGAATTCCTACGGCAGCACAATCAAGGCGAGCTTTGTCTTGAGAAAACCAGTCCATTAGAAAATAAGATCAATATCCGAGTCACCAAGGACAATTGGTTTAGCCAGAAATCTATAGTCGCCCATCTTGATAGAAACATCAGAACAGCAAACTAAATTTCGCAAGAATTCAGGAGAAACAACTTGCCCAACTTTGGACAAAATCTACGAAGTCAACATGTTAGCAAAAATGCAAAAGAATCATATTATGAAACAATCACGATGCACCGATATCAAATAAGACTTTTGCGGGAATATCATTAGCGAGAAAGATTACCCATTATCACATCGAGAAGATTCCTCGCTTGAGCTGCATTCATCATATTGACCTTGGAGACTTTGGATTATGCTTGTACTGCATTGCTTGGAAGATTTCACACGGGAGGAGGCGGAAGGCGCCTCTGGTTGAAACATTGTTAGCGCAGTGACCTTTACTGTTGACACTTGTTGCAAGTGACCTCGAGATGCAGACGGTAGTAAGGAGCACTTGACCTTGGAGCTTGAGAATTAGACTTGTTACATGCTTTGGGTTGGGTGGGTGGGAAGATCCACACCACGAGTTCTTCTGATAAGGCTGGCCAACGGAGGAGGAGGAAGTAGAACTTCTGCTGTAGCTGCCACTTGAGAGGAAGAAGAAGGCTGACGCATCCACGATTCTCTTCTTAGAAGCCTCACATTTGAGGCTGGGCAGCTTCTTGCTTCAGTGCCATGTTGTAGAATCATCATACTGCGGCAAGCACAAAGAGCTAATTGCATCTCTCAGACCACCTCTGAATTTGATCATACTCTTTTCATCAGGGCGTCTTGCTTAGCGGGCGGTTTCGGCTGGATATTGATTGATAAGACATGTTGCCTTGCGAGATTGCGGAACTCCTCCGCTTGCTCTCAACAACACTTTTGGAATGTGGTGAGCTCTGAAATCTGGGGAACTCATCCCGAATGACCCGACCCCTCTGGAATCTTTGTATTCTGGTACCCTCAGCTTGTCCTTGAGTTGAAGCGATGCAAACTTGACAAAGTCCTCGTGACATTGCTACATTCAAAATGCCGGATGTCCACAACCAATCGTCGGTCTGTGCCTCGACCGAACGAAAGACTTGGTGATTAGCGAGGCCGGGGGGTAGCAAAGTCTTTGATTGTTGCCTTGACCTTGATTTCCTTATGCCTTGCCTTATCGTTCTTTAAAATCATCGAGCATTGGCATTGGTGGCTGCCATGATAGCTTGCCGGCCTCCGGGGGGAGGTGGAGGTGGGGTTGAGTCCCATCATTGCGATCCGGATTAGGCGCGTTGGCGGAGCCATCTGAAGAGGTGACATCCGTTAGCCTTTGATGACAAATAGTAAGTGAATCAGCGGATGAAATTGCAACATATAGTCTTCACAATAAACATTGAACAAGAATGAGCGAATGAATTCCAAAGTTAATCATCACCGTCCATTAAGGTGAGAAGCCACTTGATTAAGGTTGATGAAAAAATAACAAAAAAAATGGAACAAATAAGTGGTAAAGAATTCCCAATCACGAACCAAATATCTGCGGGAAGAAATGCTAGGAGCTACTTGAATCCCCACCATAAACTCCGAAACCGGTTATGCAATTTGTTGGGGATCGGGGACACAAAATATATCACCCAAACTAACAATACCTAGATCCTGTATCCATCCGTCAACACATAACAAAAACCTGAAATCGTGTACCTCGACCTTGAAAAACATCCGTTATACAAGTCATGGCCTCCCAGCTTGATTTTGGGTTAGGGGTTATCTACCAACGCACAAAAGATTTGATGTCGGAAAACTGGGTATTCAAACTGCGATAAAATTGGGCGACAACACCTCGGGCTCAACTCCCGGGACAACCCCCTAAATGTCGGGAGGCACCAAGAACAATGTTCTCGTCACAAAACCCGAACGATCCCAAGATACCCGTGATCCTAAAATTTTTTAGTGAAATTTGAGGAGAAAAGTCAAAACTTCCGTCGGGAGACCTCCGGCGCGAAGGTGGGGGGTAAAAGAATCCTACTCCCGTATATATAATCCTAAGACTCAAAACATTTTCCATTCTAGACTCAACAAAGGACAAACAATCAAGTGGGGCCCTAAGTGGGGAAGGCTCGATTACCAACATAGCCCTCGATGCGGCTATATCTCCCCGTGTGAGGCGACTTAAAAAACCGCATTGAAAGCAATGTAAGTGAGGTAATCTTCCACAACCCATGTAATAATAAGGAAAGAGCATAGTTGGCTTCGATGCCACTTCACATACATAAATAAACATCCATCATTAGTACACTCAAGGTCCAACTCGGAACCAAAATAAAAAGATACCCCAAACTACACAGATCGATCGTCCCCGGCCCCTTGATCATCGGAAAAGACACATATCGACCACGTTCCTCGTGAACTCCCTTGAGCTCGGTTCGTCACCTTTGGCATCGCAACCCCTTTGTTTTGTAGAATCTGAGTCACGGGGACTCCAATCTCACACCGGAGATCAAGACTATTTAACATAGGAAGGAAGTTGTAAGGTGGAGCTGCGGGCTAATATATGGTGGCTACATTCGCTAAAGAGGCGAAGAGGGCAAAACAGGTCGTGAAGCTAGTAGCGATCAAGTGATCGAACTACCGTCAAACATAACTCCAACACCGTGTTCACTTCCCGGACTCCCCGAGAAGAGACCATCACGTTACACCTTGTTGATGTGTATTTTAATTAAGGTCAACTTGGGTTTTCTACACGGACATTAACAAATTCCCATCTGCCTCATAACTGGGCACGGCTTTGAAAGATAATACCTGCAGGGTGTCCCAACAAGCCCATTATAAGCTCTCACGGTCAGCGAAGGATATTCCTTCTACGGAAGACCCGATCAATCTCGGAATCCGGACTACAAGACATTTCGACAGCAATAAAACAAGACCAGCAAAGCCGCCCGATTGTGCCGACAAATCCCGATAGGAGCTGCACATATCTCGTTCTCGGGCACATCCGGATGAGACATCCTCGAGTAAAACCAAGCCTCGAGTTTCCCGTGGTGGCCCATGATCTACTCGTTGACCAGCCTTTCGAAGAACTGGTCCGGGGGGTTAAAATAAAGATGACCCTCGGGCTCTGAAAACGGGGAAAAAAAGGCTTAGGTGGCAAATGGTAAAACCAAAGTTGGGCCTTCTGGGAGTCTTATTCAAAGCGAACTGTCAAGGGGTCCCATAAATCACCCAACCGTGTAAGGAGCGAAATCAAGGAACATAACACGGTATGAGGAAACTAGGGTGGCAAGTGGAACAAAACACCAGGCATAAGGCGAGCCTTCCACCCTTTACCAAGTATATAGATGCATTAATTATAGCAGATATATATTGTGATATCTAACAAGTAAACATGTTCCAAAAGGAACAACATCTCCATGTTCAACAAGGAACAAACTTCAGCTTCTGCAACTAGCAGCTATAAGAGGGCTGAGCAAGCGGTAACATAGCCAATCAGCGGTTTGCTAGGAAAGGATGGTTAGGGCTGACATGGCAATATGGGTGGCATGATATAGCAAGTGGTAGGCATCGTAGCATAGGCATAGCAAAAGCGAGCAACTAGCATAGCAAAGATAGAAGTGATTTGAGGTATGGTCATCTTGCGCAATGTTCTCGAGTTGTCGAAAGCTTGATCCTCGTAAGCGTTCTCAACAGGTTCCTCGTTCACGTACTCGTCTCCGGCTCTACCCAAAACAAGAACACAAACAAAGGAACCACAATAAATCACGGTGCAATGCACAACAACATGATGCAAAACATGACATGATATGCGAGATGTGATATGCAATGCGTATCGCGCTCGGAAGGAAAATGATGAACCAGGCATCAACGGCAAACCAAGTATGCCACTGGAAAGATGAGATGATTTGGTTGAAATCGATATAAAGATCACCGGAATCGGATGCACGGTTTGCAAATGACAAGCAAAACAAGAATGGCACAAATCTGCCATTAACGACATGATGCCACTTAGCAAGCAACAAGAAATTAAGCTACTGCACCCAAACGTACCAACAAAGTATATGGCAGTGATCTACACAAGATGCTTGACAAAAGATGAACACTGAGCTAGGCTAAATTCACATCATAACAGTTCAAACAAGCATGGCAAAAGTGCAAAAATATCATGGACATGGCAAAAAC